>DF244616.1:0-25101 GCA_000507305.1 Breviolum minutum Mf 1.05b.01 | reverse complement strand
GCTTGTATGTGCGCAGTGGTATTGTTTGTTGTTCACCTGGATTGTCGAACCAGGATTGTTTGCTCCGCTACCATGTAAAAATCAACTCGACTTGTACACGCTGTGATTGTATTGTCACTCAGCACCTTTTGTACTCTGGGCAATTGTCTCAGTCACTTGACCCAAGGGCCCTGCAAGGATGCATTGTGTACACATGTTGTACACCACTGGTATCACTATATTGTATATACACTTGTACTTTAACACATCCATCCATCCATCCATCCATCCATCCATCCATCCCTTCATCTCGTGTTTACAGACCCGCCTTCAAGTGCCGCTGCAAGCCTTCCACCAAATCCCCACCATCCAACTTGTCCATAACAATGCAAACAAAGCACCTCGAGATTTCAAAAAAAAAAAAAGCTAGGCGACACGCAAAACGAGCATTTCGACAAATCGCAAGGAAATCACTTGAAATTTAGTTTAGTGTTTGGTCAAAAGAGTGGGTGTAGTTCACAGAATTTATCTTCATTGGTTGTCCTCCTTTTTTTTCCAAAGGCTAGATATGCTCATTAGCCTAATGCAAAATCGGTTTCAGGCTGAAAGTGGGCCTTTTTTCAGGTGCCAGGTGCATTAAATGTTATGCTAGAAGAACCTCAGACTCATATCCACCATCCATCTATGACTGCTGAAATTCAACGCTTCCATGAACTGATTGGCCTGATAGCTGCCCCTTCCAGCCACCCGAACCCAAGGCCGGCCTCTCATAGTAGACGCCATGAAACTTCACGATATTTGGGTGGTCCTCAGGAGGACAATCTCAGCTGCCACCGGCCGTCTTTAAGGGAAGAGAACAGCTCACCATTCAAGGCTGAGGAATGGTTCCATCACTTTTTGAGACGAACATAAGATAATCATAAGAATGGAGAATTCACAATTAATCAAAGGGCGGGTATACTTCAGCGAAACTTCCCCAGGGTGAATGGGAACTCAGCCATCTATGATCGAAAAGATAGCTTTGACAGCTTTGAGAGCATGCAATGTTGATATTTCCCCCTTTCCCCAGCCCAGGTCATGTGAGAACCGCTCATATTTTCCTCTCCCATCAAGCATCCCTAGCAGAGTCGTGACCCTCAACATACTAATGTACTGTATCCAAAGCAGTCTTGGAATACAAAATCTCTTGAGAACTCAAAATCTCAAGAGTCGTTGTGCACATCAACTCGATCTCAATGCATTGATGCCATGCACTTGGATCTCAAAAAAGAGCTCCGAATCCGAATTCAGCACCACCGGTGGCACTTGGATCTCCCCGGCTTCACCTTTTGTCAATGAGACAGGCACACGCACGATGGCACGCTCCCCGAGGCTCAGGTATTTCAAGGCGACTTGCCAACCAGGCATGACTTGAGCGCCCTTGAACTGGAAACTGAAGAGCTTCATGGAATCAAAGACCTATCATGGCAGTTATGGCAGCCCAAAAATCCAAGGGGTTATATTAAAGTACAGTTATATAAACGGTTTTTTAGGGAAAATAGATCTGGGTGTGTCTTTGACAAAAAAACAAAACTCCACACCTAATCTCAAGGACGAAGGTTTAAATCTTAATCCATTTCATTTCGGGACCCTTTGTTCGCATTTGTTCAAAAATCACCGAGTCACCTCGCCAGTTGGCAAATAACCAACATAGTCCACCAGGAGCATGTCACCATCTTGTGGAAAATGTCTGCCATCCCCAGGCTTCACCTCTTTAATCATTAAACCACCTTCCAAGTAGAGCGCAGGAGCCGTGTTGGGGTCCAACATTTCAGGAAGCCACCTTTCCGAGCCTCCACTGCCTCTTGTAGAAGTTGTTTCCGTGCTGGTGGTTGGAGGTGGAATCTCCAAGATGTCTTGGAGAGTCGCTTCATCCAAAGTTCCATCCTGCACCTTGTGAAGCACTTCTGAACTCAAAATCTTCTCCAAGGTTGTAGGATTTATCAAATGCGCCAAGCTTGGATCTTGTCCAAGCACCTGAAATCTACAAAAACGGCGGTCAGGGATTTTTGGAAGTGCTCCAAGTGAAGGTCTATTTTTGGGCCGAGGTTCAGAAAAAAAACACGTTAGAAGAGAGAACTCAAAACCCGGGATGATGTGGATGTTTCGATGTTTAAATGAATTCTCAATCTTCACGAAAAAGCCTGCAAGTTTGTTGATTGCAAATCTTCCATCAGAGAATTCATTACCATACTCAACCCTTGCCTGCTGTACCATAGGATTCCCGTGCACAATCTTCAGCAACATCTCCTTGTCTTCTGCAATTTGCTGAATTTTCTCTTTCACTGTTTCAGTGTTGAGCTCCTCTTTCAACATAGGATCCATATAAGCACCAACATCATTGACACCTACTTCCATCATCATCTTCTCCAATTTTCCTGGCCCCATCGCCCCTTCACCTGCTCCAAGGGCTTCAAAAATGTCCTTCCAGGCAGGTGGAACCATTCCAGTCATGGCACCGTTCTCCGGCGACGAACGAATCAACTCCTCTAACTTGAAAGCTGTGAAGCTGGGAGCTGGCTCTCCCAAACAGCCCAAGGCCATGGTGAAGATCTGAAAAATGGCCATCTCAGAGTTGTCGGGTCTAAACTAAACCCCCCCCCCAAGGTCCACACAGATTTTGGAGTTAAGTGTTGGTTGCAAAGTTGTTGAGAATCTTGAGCCCGAAATTTCGCAGGAAAATTCCAGAATGGAAATTCAGAAGTTCAGAAGTGCTGGAGAAACATACTTCCCATTCAAAAATTCATACTGTTGATGGTTCAGAAATCCGGCTAACCTGTTGAGGTTGGTAGTTTTTCCCATTATTTACGGAGGTCTATACATCCCAGGTGGTGCGGGATTTCCTCCATCAACAGTAGGTTGTTCTTTTGATGTGTTTCTGTTTAGATCTCAAATATCTGAATGCCTTCAAAACTTCCAACCCCACCTGACAACAAAACGACGGAAAGGGACTTTTTGCTGACAGTTGAGGCAGTTTTGACCAGTCCAGATAGTTGCAGCCAAAAAAAGCACCTTGCTCAATCCCAATGTGAGTCACGGACTCACCCAAAGTGATGCTTGTCAGAGAGATGCAGTCTTGAAAGGCACACTTCCCAATGCGCCTGACAGACTCACCCAAAGTGATACTCGCCAGAGAGGTGCAGTTTTGAAAGGCGCACTCCCCAATGTGCGAGACAGACTCACCCAAAGTGATGCTTGTAAGAGAGGTGCAGTCATGAAAGGCATACTCCCCAATGTACGTGACAGACCCACCCAACGTGATACTCGCCAGAGAGGTGCAGTTTTGAAAGGCACACTCCCCAATGTGCGAGACAGACTCACCCAAAGTGATGCTTGTCAGAGAGGTGCAGTCTTGAAAGGCACACTCCCCAATGTACGTGACAGACGCACCCAACGTGATACTCGCCAGAGAGGTGCAGTTTCCAAAGGCACGCTCCCCAATGTGCCTGACAGACTCACCCAAAGTGATACTCGCCAGAGAGGTGCAATTTTCAAAGGCACACTCCCCAATGTGGGAGACAGACCCACCCAATGTGATGCTTGTCAGAGAGGTGCATGTGTGAAAGGCACACTTCCCAATGCGCCTGACAGACTCACCCAAAGTGATACTCGCCAGAGAGGTGCAGTTTTGAAAGGCACACTCACCAATGTGCGAGACAGACTCACCCAAAGTGATGCTTGTCAGAGAGGTGCAGTCTTGAAAGGCACGCTCCCCAACGTACGTGACAGACCCACCCAAAGTGATGCTTGTCAGAGAGGTGCAGTCTTGAAAGGCACACTCCCCAATGTACGTGACAGACTCACTCAAAGTGATGCTAGCCAGAGCGGGGCAGCCAAAAAAGGCACTGTGCTCAATGTGAGTCAGGGACTCACCCGAAGTGATGCTCGCAAGTGACTTGCAGTTTTGAAAGGCACACTCCCCAATGCGCCTGACAGACTCACCCAAAGTGATGCTCGCAAGAGAGGTGCAACCAAAAAAGGCAAAGTTCTCGATGTCAGTCACAGACTCACCCAAAGTGATGCTTGCGAGAGAGGGGCAGTATTGAAAGGCACACTCCCCAATGCGCCTGACAGACTCACCCAAAGTGATGCTCGCAAGAGAGGTGCAACCAAAAAAGGCAAAGTTCTCGATGTCAGTCACAGACTCACCCAAAGTGATGCTTGCGAGAGAGGGGCAGTATTGAAAGGCACACTCCCCAATGCGCCTGACAGACTCACCCAAAGTGATGCTCGCAAGAGAGGTGCAACCAAAAAAGGCAAAGTAGTCGATGTCAGTCACAGACTCACCCAAAGTGATGCTCTCCAGAGAGGGGCAGTCTCTAAAAGCACACTCTCCAATGTGAGTGACAGACTCGGTGATGGCGAGTGAAACTAGGTAAGTGCACTCTTGAAAAGCTTGTCCGGAAATGTTTGCGCAACTGGACGGAATGTTTAAATGAAAGAATTCTCGTGTACGGATGTCTTTTTTTGTGGCAGCTTCTACTTCGTTTCTTTTGTAGATGGCAGTTATTGCTTCAACATCCAACAGCCCGGCTGCGCCCACCGTCTGAGCATCATCCACCTCCATGATGGAACTGTCGCAAAGCAGCTCTACTGTTCGTAATTTGCGCTCCATTGGATCTTCGGCTCGGGTGGGGCACTTTTCAAGCAGCATGGCCTTTAACTCCCCAAGAGTAGTTTCCATCAGAACCTCAACGGAGATGACGCCACCTTCTAAGGTGTTTACTTCGAGTTCCCGGGACATGGCGATGAGCACGTCAGCACAACTTTGCGGCCCCCAGGTCCCAGCGATGAAAAAAACTTAAGAAAGAATGATTTGAATCCGAGAAATCACGACAATTTCCAGCTGACAAACCTTAAGTTGCACTGATAAACCTCTGATTATTTTGATTTTGGTTGAGATTTTTGGGGGCGGCTTCACCAGTGTGGATGTTGATTTGTTGATGATTTCGTTGATATCATCATAGCGATTGTTTTTTGGGCGGCAACTTGAGCTCCCCAGCCATGCTCTGCAAGATATCTGCTTCTTTCTTGATGGCTTCCACAGGCGTCTCTACCTGGCGGAAGGCTTCAACGGAAGATTTCCAGGTACAGGACCTCCAGGATCTCCAACAAACGAGCAGCGTTGAAAAAAACCCTTGGTCTGAAAAGGTTCCCATGAGTCATCCTGCTTCGTTAAGAAAAGGGATCCTTACTAATGGGTTTAATAGAATCCCGGAATATAATCTGGGTAGCATTAGCTATTTCATCCCCTAATAAAAACCCAACCCACCAGGGGTTTTCACTCGCTGATCACTGCGAATCGGTCGTGGATCGGACCACTGGTTTACACCTGAAACGAGGTCGTTGATTCACAAATTCCCCCCACCAATTCCGAAAACCCAAGGAATGCCCAAAATACGGGAAGCACGCTACCAAGCTATCAAAGGAACCATCGAACTCAAAGACCGTTTTTCGGAAATGTTTTTTTCCCATCAATTTTCGCCTTGTCCACCATCTTTACCTGAGGCGAGGTACGAGGGTTTGATGCCATCACAGCCACGTGCTGAGGACCAGTCCGACTGGGGCTTGGCGGCTTGGCCCCCCCACAGCATATTCCTCGCCCGTGGCGCGTCGCTTACATACCTCAGAATGCACCGCTTGTTGAGGCGCCGAAACAAAGTGATACATTCTGAGTGCAAAAACAAGATTCAGAAAAATGATGCATGCAACTTCATGTAACAGCTCTAACGTACTCATCTTGAATAGCTTGACATGATGACATGTTCTTTTTTGCATTGGCATCTATGTTGAATTGACATGAGAACAGGTGGAGAGCTACATGCCTCACCTGGCGAATATCTGGGGAAATGGTTCTTGAAAAATATTGGGGAAGAGCTGGCAACCCCAAAAAACCCAATCTGGCACTAAGGGTTGCCACCACCTGGGCTGCAACTCCAGTATCGATGCCAAGTGTCTGAGACAACACCAAAAGCCCCTTCGCCCAGCGTTAGTCCCACCTGTGGAATTGTAAACCGGGATTTTTTGAGAACATTTCCAAAAAAGCCCCAAATCTCCCTTCTCCAAGTATGCAAGCTCATATACAACTTGCTATCTGAAAATTGACCGTCTGCATCCATCTACATACATAACATAAGTGTATTGGAGAAACAGGAGCAAAGAGAACAAGAAGAACAAGAACACAAACAGGAACAAAAGCAAGAATCAAAACCAGATTAACAACAGCAGCAACAACAACAACAACACCACCAACACTAGTAGCAATAACATGTCTTGCTTTCAATTACTGAAATCATGCAAATCTACTTTTTCAAACAAGAAATACATCTCAGAATACAGGCACAACAAAGTTCCGTAGGCTTCAACTCATCAAACCCCCAGCTTTCTCTCAAGTTGGGCCAAAGGACTGAGTATTCATCCAGCAACCGAAGTTCCTGGTTGTTTTTGTCAACCGCCTGACGTTGGGCCGAATGGACATGGAAACATGTTGGCTTCCAAGAAAGGCTTCAAGACTTGGAGGCTAAGATGTCAAGGGGACCCCCCCGAACCTGGCTCCCAGGCATACCAGGGTTCGCCTTGGTAGACCTCGCTGTGAAAAGCTGGGGTTGCGTTTTGGAGTTTTTTTGGCGCCTGTGTTTGCGGAAGTGTAACTCCCCAACTCCCGGGTAATATGTATGGAAAGTAAGTAGAATTCCTGAAACAACTCCCTGAATACTCAAGTCTTTCTTGTGGCTCAAAGCAGAAGTGGCAGTGGGACATTCAAGTCGGCAAGTCAATGAGACCGAGGTCGTGACGAACAGCCCATGGAAGGCCTTAGGAAAGGGGAAATCTAATCCAATGCTGAGATACGGTGATGGCCCAGGTGATTTGTCATGACTGCTGAACTGGATACGATAACAAACAAAAAACAATCTGCTTGGAGAAAACTTACCACTGCTTAGCTTCAAGAGGTGTGCTTCTCTTATGGAGCACGTGTTGTTGATGATCTGGAAACACAAACATCAAAAAAAAACGTGAGTCAAAGTGAATTTGCACTGGGGATGTTCCTTTGATGTAGCGTAGGCAATCCTGGTGTGAGCACCCTGTTTTTTGCATATATAATAGTCTAAGGTACATTGATGAATTCTTAGGAAGCATGCCGTAATAATTATCTTCCTTCATTCTCATTCCTGGCCTCAACATTGTCTATGCAATCCACCATACATCCAAAGCTAATTCATATCTGCACGCACCAACCGGCAGTAAATCAAGACATGTTTGAAGCTTGGGGAAGTCTCAATGATATTGAAATCAGCAGCATCAAAGTTCCTGTGGCAAATGGCTTTAAACACTTGACTCGTAGGGATGTTTATATATAATGATCCGTACTGGTGACTCCCTTGTTGTTGGGTACAGTACTAGTTTAATCAGCTTAATCTATGCAGTATCCCTTCCTGTTGATGGCCTCTTGTCCAAAATCAAAATCCTTCGTGATATACTCGCGAGTAGAATCATACTGTTGATGGCTGAAATCCTGCACCAGTTGATAGGTAGTATATCATATTATTCATAGGGTTTCATACATCCCAGGTGGTGCAGGATTTCAGCCATGAACAGTATCACCCAGACTTTTGGTGTGTTTTGGTTGGATCTTTCGTTAAAAATCCATTGAAAGGTCTTAAGGTTTGAGCTCGCTTCACTGGGCTTCACTGGCGCTCGAGCAGATCACCCCACCCCTTAACACTGAGGATCCAACTCCCAGCCTGAGCAAAGACGTTGTATGTCCTGTCAGTGATTCCCAAAAAAAAATATGGCTGCGAAACATAGATTTGTCTGTAGATACCCATAAAATCTTCTAAGAGTCCAGATTGTATTCTAAATATGTTGTTTCTTGTTTTTATAGCAATGTGAAGGTGTGAAATGATTCCCAGATTTTGCAAACACAACTTCCTGGAAGTTGATGAACTCCCATTTGGTTCGCTGGTTCGCTGGAGCTCTTTAAGTTACCCTTCTACGAAGGGTCACGATGGGTTATCTTTTCGTCAAGCTTGCAAGGGAAGTTCGAACATGGGCCATAATGAATCTGATGAAACCCGCACTAGATGGATCCGTGGTGGCTAAAGACTTTTCTTTCAACCACTCATTTGGTACTGGCAGTACGTCAATAAAAAGAAAATGAAGCCTTAATCAGTTACCTTGAGGCTTCCAACTTTGTTACAAGGGTTGTCTTTCCATGCTGCAGCTCCAGTATGGAAAAAAAAATAGGCTTTGAATGCCTCAAAATGTCAATGGGCATGGGTCGTGAATGTCTCTGTGGCCCGTATTGACCAGGTCACCAGGCAGCCCTGCTAATGTTTTGCTTTGCACATTTCAAACTTTTTATCATCCATGCATTGGCACCTGAACCAATCAACCGTGAAAAACCATCCATTTTGCCCCCGAAATTTGACCTATCGGCCGTCCCTCCCACAGTCCACTCCCCAACTTCCAGCCCCCAATCCTCTCAGGTGGGACCAAATCAATCAGCTGCCCACCCTAGAAGTACAAAAACATGAGCCAAGCTGCGCTGCAAACAACGACTGAAGCGCTGGAAAGGGGAAAGCGGGAATGCGAAGCCGAAGTCTTCTGTGACGTCTGGTCACTTTTTCGGCCTCTGGTTATGTATATAGATATATATGGATGGCGTCAACCATCTTCCTTCGATAATCACTGCCCCATCATTTTTTCAAAAGGGACTCAGGTTTGACTAGCAGCATCCATGTGCCAGGATTGTAACCGCGCAAATGATCAAAGAGTGACGTGAAAAACTAGTCACATGACTCAATCATACCACGAAATTTCTGACTTGCCGGATCAGCAAGGATGCAGAAAGGTTTGATGCAACGCATGCATTATTTCAACATCCTCTCAAATTGCTCATGAACCAATACAGGAAGCTACCAAGTAGACTGAATTTTGAAGATTGCAGAAATACATGCATTTCGGGCTGCTAAACAAAATGTGATTGGAATCATGACCTCGCTGTGGCGACTTGCACCAGCAAAAAAACGGGGCTATGCTGATTGTAATTGCCACTTGCATGTGAAAAGTCCCAAGATTCAATCGCAATGAGCATAACACCTTCATGTCATTCCCTCGACAACCCCGCAAAAAAAAAACGAGCCACATCATCAGCGTCATGATTCATGATCATTTCTAATAGCAACATCAACCGCAACACCAACACCATCATCGCCATTCATTTTCATGTTGATCCGCATCCACTCCTCATCATCATCATCATCATCATCATCATCATCATCATCATCATCATCATCATCATTCTCTCCCTTTTGCTTTTTGGTCCTTACCAAAAAAATCGCAAACATCGTGGGCAAATGGCCACGGTGATGGGTAGAAGATCCTTCCTGCAGATTGGGAAAAACCGGAAGTCTCAGTATATATATTCTCCAATCGATTGATCAATCAATCTGGGAATGTGGGTTAGGAACACATGGGTAAGAGCAGGATTGATGGTGGCGAGGGTTTCATTTGATGTCGCCCATCTTTGTAAAACATGGCTTGAACAGGACACTAGATTCCTGCTTAATCCGATTTCAATTTTGCTAAACACGTCTTAACACTCTGAACTAATTACTCAAGGTAGATAAATAGCTTCGTTCCCGACTTATTTCATCATACTACCATACTAAGCGCAAATCATCGCACCTGTTGCAAAACATTCTCTACTCTGTTGCCACATCTGCGATCCGTTTCATCCCATCATTGATCTTCCAAAGCCCACGGTGGCCTGTGAAGGACGGGCCGACACACCGTCGACAGCCTGAAGCCTGTTCGCCATTGGATGTCGAAGGTGACAAATGAATGAACAAATACATAAAGGGTATACGGAAAAACAAACAGGTATATATATACATATATATATATATACAATGACACTAAAAAAAGCAACCCCAAACCATCCTCCCAACCCAAACGTTAAGAAACTGATGGGGCGACATGAGATTTGGATCTTGAAAACTTGCTGGACATGAAGGGAATCGGCTTGTGACCACTGGTGCGTACTAAAATCTAATAGGTCACCAGATGTTGTCCATCCTGAATAGAGAGCACTATTTAGCAGACTGTGAAACTAAAAGAACAACCCCCCTTGTCAGGCTGCCGCTGCCATCCCCGTTTTGATACAATTTCCGCAACACGGATTACCGTCTTTCTTGGTCGTGCTGGTACCTCTTATAGATTTGTTTGTATCCTGCCTCAAGGTGTCGTTGGTATTTCTTGCAAAAGTTCCAACATGTGCCTATGCTAGCACATGCGTCCAAGAGTGCCCGGTGCCCTTCATATTGCACGGTACCCTCGGTTAGGAACGGCACGATGTCATCACATTTTGGCCCATGAAAGTGAATAATCACAGGATCAAAGTTCCTCGTTGCTGAGACTTCTTCACCGGAAGGCTTCCAAAAGACCTTCCAACTCAATGCATGGGGAATAAAAGTTGCCATCACCTTTTTGTGTCTCCTGTAGAAGGCCTTGTACATCGTTGGATCTGCGGTGGAATACTTCCAGGTTTGCTTCCGGTTGAACAAGAAATCCATGTATTCAGCGTGGCTTTGACGCAACATCACAATGTTCATCAGCATCACTCCAGTCTCCATTTTCTCACGATTGGCACTTTGAACAAACTCCGTGCCCATGGCAAAATATTCAGGTAAACCAATTGTGCCAGGTTTGGCGTATTTAAAATCCGTCATGTCAACGTATTCATTTTCATTGAAAGGCATTTGATCTCCAAGAATAGTGGGCCAGGTCACCGCTGACAAAAACATAACATCAACATCAGTGTACAAGACAAAAGGATCAAGCAAACCCACAATGGGAATGTCTATTCGAAGGAACTCACCAAAAATGTCGGCAAATTCCGGAAAAGTAAACTTCCATTTAGTGGCAGGGTTCGTCCTCCATTGCTTCAAGCGCAAGATGGCCTCTTCTGCCCACGTGGGTGTGTGGTGCAACACGCGGACACCCAAGCCCACGAGAAATTGAACCTCTTCGGAGTCTGGCTGTGCATTTGTCAGGCAAACAGGTAGCAGGCCCGTGGTCAAGGCACTCTTTACAGCGGACAAAGTCATATTCCAGGCACTTGATCCTGGTTGCTGACGATTGCCCATGGAAAACACCCACTTGATAGGAACTCGCAGTGTTGGCACTCCTGTGGGTGTTTTTGCTTTCAAAATACCTTTGGCCTCCAAGAGGGACGTTTCACCGTCATAGTGGAAGGCTTCCAGCTGACGACGCTGCCGTGCCAAAAAGGTGAGGGAAGATGAGACTGACGATGAAGGTCCAATGAAAGAAACTGCTTCTGCAGCCATCAGAACATCCACCGCGGCCCATATGATTGGATCATGCGATGCGGTGTTCACCAACATATCCTTTGTCGCCAAGGTGTATATCGACCCAAGCACTGTACCATGGAGTTTTTCTAGCGACTTGGCTGTAGCAAAAGGCAGGTAAACTGGCAGGGAAGGAGACACCCCCTCTGAAAGCATCGTGTTGCCAACATCAAAACAGTTGGGGTCGGGCGGGGGCGGGTCTGTAGTGCTCTTTAAGTCCACCCTGCAATCCTTGTTGTCCATTTCCAAGGCCACCACCTGCGAATATTTCTCAATCTTGTAATTGAAGGACCGTGCTCGGTCGATGGCCATTTGCGCATAGTCTTGGGCAATTCGAACCTTCAATTTGGAGAACAACAGATGGATTTCATTGTTAAATTCTAAGGCATCATAAAATTCCCAGAACATCCGATAAGCAGGACCGGGTTCCGAGGCTTTGAGAAGTTTGTAAAAATTACACTTCTCGTTGATGCCGTTTATCATGAAGACCTTGCGATTCAGAATATCAGAATTGGAAAAACCAGAAGGGAAGTGTGCACGCCATAGTTCCTTTCTAAGACTTTGCATATCCACAGAGGAGTCAGAAGAACGACGTGTCATCTTTTCAGTGAAATTGCGAACTGCAATCTGTACAACTTCCATAGTTTCTGAAGCATACACTTGATTTAAGCGTCCAAATTGCGGTGAAGCTGCAAGCTCAGAAAATGTCTTATGTGTCAAAATTCCTGGGACGTAGGTTTCAGCGCACCACAGGTGATGCGCCGGTATGTTCCTCCTAATGCACCAATGCTTTGTATAAATACGTTGTCCCAAGATTTGTAATTTGTTCAGATCGAACAAGTCTGTAATTTCCACTTGTCCCCCTGACATAGTGTGCGGTAACACAACTTGCGCACCAAGCAGAACACCAGCCACCATTGAACTTATGATTTGGAGTTGTTGTTCCACAATGTTGCCACACAGCTGTGGAGATGCTAAAATCATTGGTGCCAAACGGGGCTTGTTCGCTGGATCACTTACATCTGCAGCAGCGGCTGAATCACCGACAGCTGAACTTTCCTCCCGTTTCTCGGCAACTGTGATGCCGGGGTCAGGAGGATCAAATCCCATCCGTATGGGAACTGCAACCCCTTCCAATGATCCTGGTGATTTCCATGACCACCAACCAAGACCAAGAGCTAAGCAAACAATGCAAAGCAGCGCAACGGGCAATCCTCCCCAACGGCGCCAATTTTGGATGTAAACGAAACGAAAGCCGTGATACTTCTTTTGGTCGTCGTCATCAGAAGCCATTGCCGTGCGGAGCGGTTTTTCTATTAGGAAATCCTGTGACGTCAAAAGGTCTAAACATTTGTTTGAAACATGTGTCACAACGAAAAAGAAGTGAAGTTTACTGATATGATACACAGCTAACAAACATGTTTCGTGCAAGACAACTTCCGCCCGCCCAGCCCGCCCTCCGCTCTGCTTGATGAGGCGGGCAAAAGCAAAAAAACAACAAAACTCTTTGTAAAAGGCACTGTGCCAATGATCTAAGAGAAAGGTACAGCTCTACTGCAAATGAACATGTACAGTATCTTCCAGCACACAGAATCATGTCTACTTCTACTGGTCTTCTACTGGTGGTTGTTCATAGTGGCCTTGCCCAACCCTGGAAGGTACTGGTGTCGTCCAACCTGCGCAGCTTGCGGTGAGGATGGATGGCCGCAAACACCTTGGAGGCGGTGTTTAACACCATCTGATGGGCAGTAAACAATGCAGGATGCAAATATAATATATACATACTATATATACACATGTTTCATATGTTTATTTATCTATAGTTTTAAGTTAAATATATATATATATGATATTGACTGATGGATAATAGCTCTGCTTGGAGTCGGACGGTGACGATGACTTGATGATGATGATGATGATGATGATGACTTGATGATGATGATGATGATGATGATGATGATGATGATGATAATGATGATGAGGATGATGCGTCTGGGTCACATCTCTGCAAGAACAATAAGTGCTATACCGTTTTTCCATGGCTTAGTCTAGTTTCAAGTCACAACACAGGTAGCCGCTTGCTACCTTGCAGCCAAGGAAAAAAAAATCATCCTCCGACTCAAATCATTCCTAATCCCATGAGAAACTCAGATCTTTTTTGGATGGGTGGTACCCTAGAACCCAAATCCCATGTCTTTCCCTTCCATTCTGCTGGAGATCCACAACTAACCCAATAGGACAATATCCCAATCCCGGCCAACCCTCCTGTAAAAACACAAATTTTTTGGTCAATAAGTTCGCAGTTGAAGATAATAATCACCAGCCCGGTCAAACTGATCCGGGTGTGTATATCAATTGACCATATTCAAATCAGCAGCAATAAAAAGGGTTTCCCTCTAGACTCTAGACGAAAAAAACCTCTTAGTTTCCATTGAATCCTGGTTGTTAAATGACGGGATCCTTATGATGGTTTGTTCTAATCCCCATGTAACTGTGTAGGAGCGGAGGTGTTTAAGGAGGTGTTGAGAGAGAGGGAGGACCTATCAGGATGCAAATAGACATTAATAATCTCAGTACTTAGACCACCAAGAATGGTAGAAATGGACAAGACATAGCCAGGAACCGTAATGTGGGAGCTGGTAATGGTATGACATTTAGACAGGAGAGTAGCAACCCCACTGGAGGCTGATTCACCAGCCGGAGTAGGGGAAATGGTGCAGAAGGGATTTGGAGTTGAAGGTGGTTGAATAAAATAGAGGGTTCCAGGCAAGTAAGGAAGGAAGTTTGAGTGAGGCACTAGAAGCAGAGCGCACATAGAAGGCACGCAAGGCGTTGAGGAGAGAGGAAGGTAGAGAAGAATCCGGGAAGTAAGAGTAGAATGCATGCCCTAGGAGAAATTTTCCTTCGGAAAGTTGATAGAACTTCATGTTGTTATTGTGTACCCCCCGTTGAATAAAGATTTGCAGAGGTCGGGAATACATGGCTCCAACACATCAAAGCCAACTCCGAACGTTTAACGCGTGGAACCATGTAAAAACAATAGTTTCCAGAAATGATTTCCATTTCCAGGAAACTATTTTCAAATGAACCATCTTAAACTTTGTGATGCTTGGAAAAATAAAAATTATTGTCCAAAATGATAGTTTATTGTTGATTTCCCGTACCAAGTGAACAAGCACAAATCCAAGTTCGCTACATCATTTTTCATTAAATGATCAAAATTCAAATTGGAAATCGAGAAAAATATGTGAAATCACCAAAAGTTTCAGATACCTAAAATGGAGGTACTGAGGCTATATTTTCACCAAGTCTTTCGAGTTGGTTATCTAGTCGCTTCAAACAAGAACATCATAAAGTATCAAGAAAAGCAGACTCATCCCATGATCCTTCATGAAGCACTCTCGATTCCGGGCCTGCATTTAGGAGCCTTTCGGGTACGGATAGTGTTCATTCTTTGCTCCTCCAGTCCCAATGATCCACCTACCCCTTGCCTACCTGCCCTTCCGGGGCCACCCTTTACGTGCCTCTCGGATACGGTAGAGCTTCCAACCTCTCATTACATCTATCTCTCTCCTTCCCATTCAATTTAGGCGGAGATTGTTCTCTTGGATACAAGAACGTTGGGATTCTGAAATGTTTATCAAAAAAATGTTTTTTGTCAAGTAGCTTTTGAAACTACCAAGCAACAACAGTTCGAATGACAAACATAGAAGTTTACAAACAAAAGAAAAGACTTTGAGAGTGTTTTCTACAGAGCGTTCAAAAAATGGCAAAACCGAGAGCATGAAGGCTTGTAAGCAGCCAAGCACAGAAAATCAACAAGTAAACAAGTACAACGAATTACCGCAACAGAGCCTTTCAGACAAGAAAAGGCAGCTATTTCATGGTTAAATGAATCAAAAGCTGGAAGACTAATGTCCAGAGCACGTATGTTGATCTTTCCAAGCTTTACGCTGATTATGGTGTGGCCATGGAAGTATCTGCGCAACTTGAAGTTTTACTTGAAAGAACTGAAGTCGTGACAAATCAAAAAAAAATCGCAAACTAGAAAATAGGTCACCTCAAAGAGTATCAGACTAATCAAAAAAGACCTGCAGATTTATGTGCAACCTTCGCTTGAGCATCCTTTTCGACTCTGGGAGCGCATTATTGAGTCAATTATTGAGGAACAATTACAAAGTCCCTTGGCTGCATGCGCGAGAATGTGGTCCTATATGACTTGTCAGCACATGCGCTGTCTGCAAGAAGACTTGGGCAATTCATAGCAAAGATGATACCATCGTTTATCTCTTTCTTTGACCTAGTTACCTTGATATGATTTCGAACCTTTTACATTTTTTTTGCTGTGTGCTGTTTCCGTGCCAGGAAGGTCGCAGACGGAGCCCTTCAGTCAGCGAAATGGTTGAAAAGACGTACTTTTCCGACTTTTCGTCAAAAACATTCATCAAATTAAGCAACACTGTAAAAAAACAAATTAAAGTCAAGGTCGAGCATGGTCAAAGATCTGGCGGAGACGGTTGATTGATGGCGCTGCACCCGTCCGTTCCAAGAGTGTCACGGGGGTTCGAGATACCACAGACGGGAGGAAGCATTGATACGGAACTTGCCTCTTGTGGTGCTGGCTGGGCTTCTACCTCAAGTTGCAACTTACGACCACCGTTTCACATAAGTCGCTCAACAACCAAATTTTTGAGATGACACTTACAATATGCTCAATGCCAACGTTCACCCAGTCAATTATGGCAGAGCATTCTCGTCGCAAGTTATGTACCTAAAGTTTCTTATTTCAATATTGCAGTCCCATGACCTTTGGAACAATCGTTGCCTTCCCCTTCGGACGATTGACATGCGTGCTCTCGTGCGTTGCCAATTAGCCCTTGATCAAATCGTCTGAGGAACGGGCCACCTTTACCTGCTCCTTGCACTCTCTGAGAGACTGCAATTTGGTTGGTTCTTTTCGTTTTTGGTTTCGAATTTGTTGCTTTACTTGGAACCATTCATCCAATGTTTTTGCGACTTTTTCACCCACTTATAGCTGACAGAAGGGCGACTTTTTTTTTGCTCCTGTGCTATGAGTACGACACCACGGTACTGTGAGGATTGTCATGGTCACAGCACCTCTTTGGGTAAGGAATAGCGAATCGGATAAGAAATAGTACGTCACGTTTTGTGGCGAAAAATAAAATGACTGTACAAAATCCTGCGTTTCATTTAGTCTTTTCAAATGAAACAAAAGCAGCTAAATATGGACATCGAAAAACCATCAAAATGAAAGTTTCACGATGGGGGGACAATGGATTTGTACTTCGGTTTGACAGTGTCAGTAAAGTACATCGTCAATTTGGCAAACAGTCGAAATTCGTACCAGTGCGTCATAAGCCATTGCACTCAGTGGTGGAAAGTGGTAGGCACACCATTAATACCATTGAATAGCAGCAGTTCGGACACCAGTTTACCACGTGTTGCACCAACATTTCACAGCAGTGCATTCCAAAAATACGGCAGGGTTGCAGTGGTCAAATTTCTTGAATTTACCCCTCATTACAGCAACGCTTAGCGAGTGAACCTCAAAGCAAATTTCGAGGTGCACCAACTAACCGTCGCCACAAATCAGGTAATGCATCCACTTTCAAATCAAATAAAATCTCCATGCAGCAAACAATGTCATCAAATGCATCGACCACCACGTAACGGCAAAGTTGTACCGTATTCCATGCCCGTCAAAAATCAGGCTATGAGATGTATTTGTATATGATGCACCAGATACACGAGCCGAAAAAGAGAAAACACCCTGCCTCGTATCGGCTCCGGAAAAGCCACCAAAGACACATGAACTCAATGGTAGAGAGCGGCTTGTAGAGCGCCAAGTGTTGCACACACAATTTCAGCTGCACGTTCCAAACTTCGGCATAACATTACAATGCTCATATTGTTTGAAATTCACCAAAGTTGCAACAACCGGGTCGAGGTGCACCATTGAACCGTCACCACTTCAGCAGCTATCTCAGAGTAGCTACTCCGATGCAGTATTACAGTACAGTCTGAAATCCGCGCTGCAGTGATCATGTAGTTATGTAATTCGCCAAAGCATATTAAAAACATCACCCTGCCTCGTAACGGCTCCAGAAAAAGGCCGTCTGAAGACCAGGCCGCACTGACGATGTGTATGAAATGTATGGATGAGCGTCTCCGGTTTGCATTCCAAGCTTGTCTGAAAAGCAAGCTGCACTGATCATAAAATATGTATGACCCCAGAGTGTAGCAAGTTAGGAAAACATCACCTTGCCTCGTAACGGCTCCGGAAAAAGCCTGTCTGAAAATCAGGCTGCAATGAAGGTATCTATGGTGAGCAACTCCTCATCAAGAATCATAGGTTCAAGCATAAAGTGATGACATCATCAGCCTGTCTGATTCAGGCAGCATAGATATATGTAGATATGTAGTGCAACTACCCGCCAGTAACCAGTTTCCCCGCCAGTTGCCAGTCAAGTAAATTTGGCACAAGTTGGGCAGTCCATGCGATACCGTGCTTGCACCAGGTTTTTTTTTTTTAATTTCCCCTTCCCAAAACATCTGAAGGACTCAGGATAATTGTTCATCCTCCTCTCCGAAAACGTTTCCAAGGAGCAGGTCTCCAGTTTGGAGGTGGGCCTTCGGGTTGCACCGGCCCCCGCCGAGCAGCAGGGGGGTTTTCAAGGTCAGAACCACTTGCTGTAGATCCATCATTTCCACCAGGATTTTGACCATCTGCAACCGCTGGTGGTGTCTGGTTGCCAGACTCTGAATTTTCTGGTGCAATCTCTTGCCATCTAAATTCCCTGATTCTCCATTGGACTTCGTCCACCAACATGACAATCAACATCATGATTTGTTGAATCGAGCACTCATGAAAGGACCTTTGAAGGCTCTCAAAGCGATCTCTATCCATGATTGATGGAAGCGAGGTATCAAGTGTCGTCTTGAACAGGAAGCTTCAAAGGATAATTGAATATCACACCGCCCAACGAAATGACATCCAAGGTCATCCTTTTAGACTGAACACTACTCTAGATATCGGACAATTTCACGAAGCACAACCTCACACTGGGACAAAAGAGTTGTGTTTAAAATCACAGTCCGAAAAACATGCAACATACACAAAGCAGTCCCGCTTTTTTTTTCCCTCCTCCAGAACTGCTTTTCCATGCATAAAAATTACGTGCTCGTCCCATGGGCGTCAGATTAGTCATATGGCGACAGTTTTGGACAAGTTTTTGGCTTCAATGCAGGTTCCCATCAAAAACAGCAGTTTTCCCCTGACATGTAAAGAAGAGGTTGTTCACGAATGAGTGACTTCAGATCTTATGGCAGTTTTACTTTAGCCATTACAGCGGTTTTATTTTTCATGATTGTGCCATATCTGTTAAGACCAATCTGTTCTCGCTTCGGTAGAAGCTGTTCATCCGTGAGCCTTTCTATGTCGTCAGTGCTGCTGCAAAAGCTTTCGACGCTGCTCCCACTGATGAGTGTTTATTGAGATATGGATCTATGTTGGTGATTGGTATANACGAATTAGTGATCACACCACCGCTCAATGGATCATAGTAATTTTTGTTTGGCATCAGGTAGCTCCTTCACAATTTTGTGGTTGTTAAAAATCAGGTCTTTCTAGGATCTACCGTCTTTCCGATTTCTCACTGATTGGATTGTCTGTAGTTCGACGGCGATGCGAAACAACTGCAACACAGAGTCAAAGTTGTCATAAATTAGGATGCCTTCTGGTTATCAATCAAATGACGAAATCTGGTTCGATAGAAATGTCAGCCAGGACACAGTATCTCTTCAGATCGCAATCGGGCCTCGACATTTGCCTGTCATAGGCGACACCGTATTCCAAAGATTTTTCATTTGTCGGTTTCATGTCTGTTTTGATACCAAAACCGTCTCAATGGGTCAATGATTGTATCAGTTATATGCCAACGGGTCTACTTCCAACTCATTATGTTAAGCCATTGCCGGATTTGACATCATGTCAAGATGGTATCAAGCTCTTGCAATTTTGGAACGGATGGTTTCAATCGCATTCTTAGGCACCGCATATATAGAGCATCCATAGTACAATGCTTGGTGGATGGTGGCACGAATCAGGTAGAAGCTTTATCTAGCTCATCTTAATTTCTGATTTTTTCTATTTGGCCAGTACCTTTTTTCCCTTTTAGCATAAAGATCAGCGCCAATGACATGGTTATATTTTATTGAGCTCCTAGATCTCTCGCAGTGTGAACGCAGGGCACATTCAGTGATGATGGATGTTTTTATCACCAAAACTTGTATGCCAACACCAACTTTTCACATGTCTACCTTACTGCCAATTTTGGCAGAAGTCTTTTGTTCGGTTCCAGGCCTGTGTCACTGAGACACATCAGGTGACACCAACTCCCAGTTATCTACAAATGCGTAAGCAGAAACATCTGTTGTATCATCTCTGTTGGCATAGGTGGTCCATGCAACACACACTAGACTGCTATAAAACTGACATGGGGTCTCCTTCCGGTGCTCCTCTCATGATTTACGTGGTAACGAAACACATCCATTATGGTTTATACCCTTGACACTGAGTCTAGAATATACGCCACTGACCTGCAGCTGTGGTTGGTATGCCAAATTTACTCATCATGGGACTGTGCTGCGCTCATTGTGACAATGGTGGCAGTACTTGTGCATCCCAATGCAACGAAAAGGGGGGCTACCAGACAAACAAAACAAACAACAAAACACAACCCAAAACAAAAACACCAAAACCACCAAACACAACCAGGAACCAAAATGATAGCCCCCAAGGTGAAACGGTGAAACATGAGCCCGGCTCTCAGTACTTCTCCCCCAACACATAGTTCCGACATACTCTCCGACTTGCCCTTCTTTCACTATGTGCCTCCAACTTGTATCCGTGCTTCTGAAGTAAGGCCATATTTACGTCTCCTCTTGTGAGCTCGACCTTCTTTAATTGCGTCGTGTTCTTTGGCATCCTCGTAGGTAATCGCCATAGCAATCTCATCCCTGCCTACGATTTCCAAAATTCGGTTGACAGCTTCATTTTCATCAACAAACCAGATAACCCCAGACCTAGTACCCATGTTCTCGAACTCGTGTTTGGCACTCTCCCAATTCCACCATGCTTGCCGATAAGTGCGAGGCAGGAGTGAATCCTTAACATCTTCCCCCGGCCGACAAGGCCGGTGCAGGATAAGCAGTTCTTCTAGACGACCCATATGGCATCCTGGGCCCAGGTTCCATAAAGGTGGCGGAGCATTGCCCATTGCGGGTTGATCTCGCCCCACATGTGGGACACTCCCATCTGGTTCCGAATAGCAAGGAGCTGATACGCTGAAGTCTTCTTTAAGTATGGTGCATGAATGTCCGTGATGTCAGGCCATGCAAGCGGCAGTGTAAACACACCCTCATACCATGTATCAAGATCTCTCTCATTGGGCAAGCACAGGGGGACTTGGATGCGCTCTGATTTGGTACCTGCCCACGGTGAAGATGCCTTAGGCTGGAAGATTCCCTTGATTAAGCCAAGTCGTAGTTTCGGTAGCCTATCTAAGAAATTTTGCATCGGTAGGGAGTACCAGTCAACGCGTATGGATGCTGTGAGAAGATGAATAGGACTCTTGAGGTATTCACGTTTCCTGAAGTGAAGGGCTCGACTGTCACGCGCATCCTGGTACTTCTTTCGATACTTGTCAGGGGTCTGGTCAGGGATCTGCTCATCAAACCATTGCGGTGACTGCCGACGATGTTCCTGCTCCCTTCTCTCTAGCCACGTGGAGTCGGCTGGACAATACCCTCCGAGCCAATCTGTAACACAGGCCTTATCCAAAGCGGGGGCCTTGTTCTTGGCCTTCCTTTGTTTAGCCATAACTTTAATTTTGACAAGCCCACTGCAGGGTCGCTTCCTTTCTCCTTCTACACTGGCATTGTGCCTAGAGGCCGCATGTAGCAACTCCTGATAGATGGGTTGGACCCAATAGTTGGCTCCAAGAAGGTGAAAATGTTCCTCATCTGCCAGGGGACCACCCTGCGCGATTAGCGAGGCTCGTAATGTATCAGCAACGAACTCTGACAGGTAGCATTCAACTGTGAGGTTAGGCTTCGAGCAGCTTCAGGGTCCTGCCTAGTGATGAGAACCTCCCAACAGCATCCAGCAAGTACGCCAATGTAGTCCACACTGTTCAAAAATGGTACCGTTAGTCTGGCCAAGGGCCATCGTCGAGGGACAGACTCGAAACCTTGTAAGGCCGCAAGCCCCCTTTCCAACCGACCCTGGACAACCTGAAAGTTGTTGCCAACATCCTTATAGGCTGCCAACATTAGGCCACGGCTGTCCTCAGCTAGGGGGGCACGAGTAGTCTCGTGAGTGGGACTGTCCTGGTGCTGGTCTCATCTCAATCTGTGCGGGTGCCTCTTTAATAGCTGGCTCCAATTCACCTTGCTCGGGTGCAATGACGCCATGTGGGACTCAATCTTTCCTTGCAGTACGCGCAGGGGGAGCTGTTCTTTGTTCCACATGCTGGCCCCATTGCATGCGAAGGACTGCAGCACCTGTGAATCGCAGATCACTCGTTAGCTCTGCATCCGTCAACCCGAATTGGGCAATTGCGTCCTGTCTCAGGTTGGCCTTTCCTTCAATCGAGAAGGCATCATAGAAGTGATGGAGCGCCAAGGGTCGGAAATAATTGCCTGAAGAGAGCTTGATGGAGCCATTGGTCATGGTGTCCACCAACCAATATTCTCCATGATCCCGACAGGGCCAAAGAAGGTAGCAAGGAAATTCTGAGTGGTCAAGTGCATAACCATACGCGAACCTGCGGCATCGGGGAGGCACACTTCCGCCCTGTGGCATCAAGGGGACAAGTCTGCGCATTTCTGTGATGTTCCTCAAATGCTTCATGAGATCGGTTACCACCCGAACTTGTGCAGTATTGTATTGCCACGGGCTCCATGTGTCCACAACAATCAGGTGGAGCAAGGCCTCTGTCTTTGGAGGAATTGAAGACTCTCGAGGACAAGGTCTATGATCTTCCCAATGTGGTGGACCGCTACATGGTGGGCTGCATCCTCTATGCAATCTATGCCAGGTGCAGATGGTCACATCTTCACAGCATCCATTCCATTGAGTTCGACGTGATTGACACCACAGATGGCACAAGACAAGTGGAACAGAGGAGAAGAAGGCGTTGTTCATGCCCTTCATGGCACCGATTGCAGGTGTGACCGTGGGCATTGGCATGGAAGGAGGCGATGGAGACTTTGGGGTTCAACCTTTGGTGTAAACCTTATGGAGCGATCTGCAGGGCACCTTCAACATCAGGGACCTTTGGTGTTAGACCGGTGTCGACGGCCGAGATCACAAACATGCTCAATGGCTTCTTAGGGCATAAGGAGGGATCCCTGATGCGCACTACAAGCCACAGCCTCAAGGACACGTTGCTGGCATGGTGTGCACGTTATGGAATTGATGAAACATCACGTACCCTACTTGGACATCATTCCTTGCAGAACAACAAGGTGGCTTGGCGATGTAACACGGAGCAATGGTGGTGGGCGGAGGCTGAGCCCTCCAAGGCAGGTCCCCTGTACCGAAAGCTGGGGTATTCAGTGGAAGCCATCAGGGCTTTTGGCTTGGATCCAGAGCCGTCTCTGGAAGCTCCTTTCCTGGGTGCGGCTGCCGTCTCATCTCCCTTTAGCTTGCAGTCTGCAAGGCTATCATGGAGTAATCTGTGATAATCTGGCAGGTAGTGACTGAGGGATGGCTCAGGCTGGCAAAAGAGCAGGCAAGACTCAGCCCTGCATGCAGATGGGAGATAATGAACTTGAATGGGTGTCAGTGACCTCTGGTAACATGAATGTGCTCAACTCTGCCTTTATTTTTTTGTGTGGGCTCAGATGGTGTGATGCGAATGAGCTTGACTGGATGTCAGTAATATGAATGTGCTCCACCCTGCCTGCACATAATCTGAGTGATGGTATGGAAGTAGGCATAGTGACAGATAGAAACAAAGGATAGATATAGATATAAATAATCACGGAAAGGTTTCAAGAGACTATACAACAAATCACTTCAGTGGATTGGATTGGACAGAACAGTATCGTACTGCTCAAAATTGTGATACTGCGAAAGTCCGGCTTAAAAACTTTCGGCACTCAACAACTTGAAAAAACTGGCATTTTATTGCACACAGCTGCAAATCACTGTAACACTCGTACGGGTGGTCACAGGTTGTCTTGCAAAGCCTCTGCAATGGCAAGAGGTGGGTCAGGCGACGTGAGGCTGATGCTCGTCTCTAATACCTGTCCAAATTGTGCATGGGTTGGTCAAGTTGCTTGCGCTCTCCAACCAAGAGGCATGCGTTAGAGTTAAAACATTTAGGAAAGACAAAGGAAATAAGTATGGCAAGGTCAAGAGTGAATATAAGACCGCAAACAGTCTGACACCGGACTGGAGATTGTCATAGTTTGGTTCATGTTTTTTTGTTTACCACGTTGCTTATGCTCTATCCACAACGTTTGCAGAAGCTGGGTCGACGGAAGGCAATAGTGGGGTTTAGTGCTATCCTGAGTGTACCCATGACAAAAACATTTGTAGGTGTACGATGCGATATCCTCAGTTGGATCTACCCGCTACAGGCTGCAGTTTTGGTAGATTTGTCTTCCTGATGAAGATCTCAAAGGACGCTTCTTGTCAGTCTTCTGCAATCTTCTCCGAGCCAATCTACATGCAGTCGTGGGCGTTAGCGCCGGTTTCCGCGAAGTGCTGGGGTCAAGTTGCCTTGCGCTCTCCAACAGGCATGCGGTAGAACCTATTGCTTCACTGGACGATCAAGACGACTAGGAATGAGTTTCTTCTTTTAGGGTCCTCGCTACAGGCTCGCCCCGGTTGACCGCCTTTCGGTTCCTCTGACCGGCAAAGCTCCCTGCTAGCTACGATTTGAATTCAAAACTACGTGACACCAAATCAAGCTTGGCTATTCTGCACAACCAGAATGACATGCTCACCCACTGTAAGGCCTGTAGCTGGGTATCTGAGGTCCAAGGCGCTGTTCTCTCAAGAGGAGTGACTACATGTGCAGGAATGACTGCGCACACTTGTAGTGGTGTAAACCAAGATCGGCTTCCTTAATGTGGCCGACAAGAGTTTTTTTGAGTTGCCTGGGAAGAGCAGGAAAAACAGCTGGAGAAGACCTACAGTAGGTCACCACTTCTTCGAGACAATGTGCCCCACAGCCTTCTTAGCGCCCACTCTGATTGCTAAGACTTGTTTCATCTGCACTCAGCCAAAACATGCATTTTTTCTGGCCCAACTTGCGCTGCAAGGTCATCGAGCAAATGGTAAAAAGCCGTTACCTGGTAGAGTTCCCGGCCCAAAAAAAGGAACCAAAATGCTTCCAAAACCTGGGTCATTTCAAAAAGAATTCTTCTGCTCAGTGGCCAAAAAAAAGTCCCAAAAATTGGACCGGGCCCTGCCTTAGCTTGAACATGGTCCGCAGAAACAGGTTCATCAAGTGGCATACGCCTGCCCGAAATGCCAAATCTTCGTTTGAAGGTGCGAACCCAAGGCCGCCCAGCCCAATGCAGCGGCGGCGAACGCCTGCCAGAACGACGATCGAATCGAAACGTACTGTGAGGGGCCTTGGATCTGAGGGTGACAAAACTGTACTTCTAGGGCACAAAA
>DF244615.1:12196-25104 GCA_000507305.1 Breviolum minutum Mf 1.05b.01 | reverse complement strand
AACGAACCAAATTGGTCAAGCTTAGATCCCACCACTGCCCGCACCTAAGGGCCACCCTGAGCCTAGAATGCTTAGGGATCACAACCTTGAGAACTACACCATGCAAATGAAGAGGGAACTGCAATGACGATGGTAGATTCACAAAAGATATATATATATATATATATATATATTCAAGCATTATGTTTATTTAGTATATATACATCCCAATATATCTTGCCGTCCATTTGTGGTAACCCCTGCGGTTCAGACAACAAGCGCAACATGTATCCCGCACAGCAACTGTGTAGTCAAAGCCCAAAGACATGCGCCTTTTTCAGGCAGGCGCGGCACCCTGGGGCCCGGATGACACAACAAAAAACACCCCCAAAAAATTGACCCAAAAGATGACACACAACGAATCTGTTCAGCATCTTTTTTTTTTGTTTCACCAGCAAGACTAGGCTACTGTAAACCTGCAAGTTACTTCTTGGGTCAAATGGTTTTTTCTATCCGAAAATTTCCATGCTTCGAAAACCGGTGGTTTTCGGATGCCTCGGATCTCCCAAGGATATGTTGCAGTTATCCTGGCAGCTCGGTATGTTTATCCTCCCACGTCGGAAAAGTTGCCAACATGGGGCGAATCGGGACGGAAGCTGTGTATTGTTTTTGGGGGATGGCAACTCAAGGAATTAGGGTTTTTTCTTTTTTAAATGACTATTTCCAGGCAATGCCAGGGTTCAGAATTCATGATTTCATGATTGTTTTCGATGGAATTGATGGAAGTTGCCGAGATTGGAGTGGTAAGACTCTAAGACATGTAAGTGTATACCAATTGTGGAAGGTCTTATTAGAATCTTATTAGAGTTGTAAAGTTTGTTTACAAGTTTACCAAAGTGTTTATGACAATTTGTGTTGATGGTGAAAAGTGAAAGAGGTTCTTTTGTTTCTTGTTACTTTAATCCGAATGTTTATGTATTTTTGTTGCTGCATATGGTTGATATAGTGACATTGAACATTTGTTGGAATCCAAATATCCTATTGTCCTTTTGATTTGCATTGTCTCGAGCTCCATGATCCCCATAGTTCTGGTCAAATTATAGCGACCGAAAACACGAGTTTTCACCCCAAATGGTGGTTTAGTAAGGGAAATCCCCTTATTTCAGGGAAACCTAGCTTGGTGAAATATTATAATTTGGCCAGATAGTTGTCATAGTATCAGTATCATGCCCATTGTCACCATCAGTGTGCTGATTTTATCATGACCACCGGTGCCGTTATTAACATCACCATCACCACTGTTCGCATCAATATGTCTTAGAACTCGCCCCCACCCAGGATGCAAGTCACCACCAGGATTTTTTCCATTTTAAATAAAGACTCCCAACAAACACCTTCATTTGTGACTGGCATTCTGCGTGGGGGGTAGACCTATGAAATATGTTCACACCCCTGAACATTAACATGGAACACGATACTGAAAGTTTGTTTCCGATGATGTTCCTTTTCAATTGGGTGATTTTTATGTTCCAGCCGTTAATCTTCCAGGGTGTATCTTAGTTCACTTCCTTTTCTTCGTTTCCAATCTCAGGTCTTTGTGGTTCAAACGTTTGCTGGCCTTCACTGGGCCAGGATGGTTGATGAGAATCTCAGACTGCAACATAAAGAAATCAGGATTTTCCAACCACTGGTACTGTTGATGGTTCAGAAATCTTGCTAATCACCAGTTGATGTTTTGGTAGTTTATCTACCATTATTTACAGGGTTTTTGTTTTACACTCTCAGGGTGGTTGGCCTTGGGATTTCTGGTTGCCATCAAGAGTATGAATAACTTGGTGCTGGCGAGTCACCCCGCAACCCATGATGCAGTAGGAGGAGCCCATGAGGCACGATGAACAGTGTTGTTCATCCAATATCTACACAATTCCTATTGATTTTTCACATGAGCAGTGAAACAAAACAAACCTTGGTTGTTTCGGGTATATAAGGGATGACATACTACCCAACCAGTTGCAGTTGCTGATTCCCAACAACCGGGACCGGAATCTGTCCCGTCGAATCATGAAGCGGCGTTGTCGTCCCTGTCGAGGCATTGCATATGTGGATCCTGGAAACCTGGAAGCAGATCTGCAAATTGGAGCTCAATTTGGCATCTTGTTCAGATATCAGTGGTATATACCCTCCCGAAGTTTAACATAGCCCCTGAAAAGTTACCTTCCCAATAGGAACATAGTCTTCCAACCACCATTTTTCAGGGGCTATGTTAAACTTCGGGGGTGTAAGTGGCATTTTTCCTGCCAATTGGGTGATTACATATCACCTACCACGAATATTAAGGGAACCAGAAACAGCTATTGAAAAATATGGCAGGACATGATGATTTAATCCCCCGAAGACACCGAGACAATGCCCTAAATGGTGGTTTAGTAAGGCAATCCCCTCCCACCCAAAAAAAAGTTCCATAAAAAATCAGGGTTAGGAATTGTTGGAAACGAGGTGGTGGTTTTATATAAATATCTTTTAAAATTGTCATTCCTATTTGAGTTGAAACCATCTACTAGATGATGATTCCTGCAACTTTTTGTAGGGATGAAATAATCACGGATATAAATAAATGAATAAATGAATAGATGTATGATTAGATAAATAAAAATATAAGTAAATACATAAATAAATAAACAAGTACATAGATTTATGCATTATATATTATACACATTACCCTACTGGAAACTTACATTTCCTTTTCCCAAGGCACTTTTGAAGATGATTTTCTTTTCCCAAGGTGAGATATGTCACTGTAGTTCCCTGGAGGATACAAACAAGACTTTATTTTGAGATGCTTTCCAAGATCTTTTTGGGTGACTGGTAAATGGAGGCAAATATACCATACATGGATCCCATAACAAAGGAAAAGACAAGCAAAACTAGGAGTGCTTTTCGGAAGATGACAAGACCTGAAGCCCGACGAGCCCCCGTTGGAACAGGGGATTTTCTCTACCAGACACCCCCAGGTGATGAAAGAAAGGTTCGCAAAATGTCATTTCCAAAAACACATACTCACTTGGTCCAACAATTGCACGTGGGCAAGTGAGTATTTCTTGGGGGGTGATACACTCTTCATACAGTTTTTCATAGTGTATCAAAACGAAAAGTCTTGGGGTGATGCTTTCCAAGAAATACTTAGGTGTTTTTTTTTTCTGATGTTGATCCCCCAAGTTGAATGCTTCCAATGAACTTGGATGATTTGTCAAACATCAAATCCTGCGTACTTGGAGGATCATCCCATTTAGCAAGTGGTTGCTAACCATGGTTGGTAAGTCCCCTAAGTAGGGTTGTTTCCCTTCCAAATGGGCTAAATGGCTTATAAATGGGGATTAAATGGGGGTTACTAACTACTTACTAACTGGGATGATCCTCCAAGTAGTCACCAACGTGGTGATCAGATTTTTTTGATGCTCAGGATATTCATTGCTATGGGCCTTGTTTGGGTCTACTGCTGTTGGATTGGGAATGAGCCTCGGGAAACAATGATTGGTGTTTTTTCTTTTGTTTCCAGATGGAGACTCCAAGAAATGCCCATATTATGCAATATGTGCGTATCTAACATGCATGCATCAATGCTCACAACATCTTACAACATGTTGCAGCAACAACAGCACCAGCAACAACAAGAAGAACCAGCACAACCTCAAGAGCAACAGCACCAGCAACGATAGCAACAGCAACGGCACCGCTGACAATAGTGGGACGAAAGACATGTGTAACTCCACAAACCACGGGAAGAAAGAACTATCAACTGGTCCATCAACAGTAGACTGTACGCTTCCAAATATCATTGAAGGAAAGCCTGACACATTCAAAAGCACAAGAGAAATAGAAGTCAGAATTGAAGCCTGCAAATCAGTACCTGCGACCTCCAAATTAATTCCTGGATACCGTAGGATACTCCCCAAGCAATTCCATGTCCGCCCTTAGCTTCCAGATTTTTCGATGATTCACCAACCTCCAACTCGGTTTTGGTCGGCGTTTCCGAAACGACCGCAGGCAGTTGGTGGCGGCACGCTTGGGCTGTGCGACCAAACGCCATTTGGCCGAGCATTGTCGAGATGCCTTTGATCAACCGCTACGTCTCTGCTTATGGGCCTTGACAGTGGGGATCCTAGGGGGCCCGGCGAAATGGGTTTTTTAGAAGCTGGAGATGTAGTTGATATGATGAGGGGGAATGGTGGGGGCACTTGGTCTAGTTTTTTGAAATCAGGTCTAGTTGAAAACCTTGTGGCTTTGAAGAAAGATATGACATATGTACTTTCCTGATGGTTTCAAGTTTCAATCATCTTCTACAAGGGCCAATGAAGATTGCAAAAGGCAACCAAGGGCATTGCTATATGCCCTATATAGCGTGTTTCTTTGGGCATGACTATACCTATACTCATGGCACGTCATTTTTCCGTCATGAGTCACATGCTCAACAGTCAGCAGCCTAGATGAGTAGTGATCAAGGGTTTGGCTATCTAGAATAGGAGAAGTAAGTTGTATTACCCAATCCTATTTCTGAACTTTTAACACTCCATTAATAAGGATCCTCATCAACCCAGCAGTATCATGGAATGTATACGCAAGGATTTAAATCAATGAAATTCGTGGCGTTAAAGGTTTGATGTTCTTATTGTCTTCCAGGCATATTCTCAAAAAAAACACCACCTTCTACCTAGGGATTTTCGAAAAACCCACCAAGATTAATCATCAACCATTGGTTGAAGGAATTCATTCCACTGCTGAACAGTGTTCAAACTCAAAGATTTCACCACCTACCCCGGGAAGATACCCCGGACGTTTCACCAACAGTTTATGTTTCGGAATTTCTTTCGAATTGTGAGGGTTTGGTGAAACATCTGGGGTATCTTCCCAGGGGCCCTGTGGGCAAAATCATTGATACTGTAACCACTTTGCTAGCATCTAAGCAGATATACCTCTTGTATATCCCTGTGATCATTGTATTCACTTCTAGATAACCTCACAAATCATCAAAGTAGCATGGTCTTGTTCAACTGGACCTGGGTAAACCTGGGAAGCCGGTTTTTGTTGTGGCCATCTTTCAGGAGATGGCCATCATTGGTTCTGACATTCAGGAGGTGATCGGATGTTCCATTGGTTGCTTGGGTTAAACGCTGGCACACACGCAGCTTTTGAACCCTCGTTGGCTGGGTGAATCGTAGCGGTTTTTGAAGATGTAAAGGGCCAGAAAAAACTGCAAGCATAAGCCAAGTTCCATGGAAAAAATGGTTGCTATGTTACAATCCACTGCAACCACATAGTAGCTTAGTATACATCTCCCCCAAAGAAGATTAAAATGGCGAACATGTTGTGATTCCTTTTGGACATCATGTTTTTTTTTTTTTTTTCCGGGGGTGTACCTGGAGATGTATTTTGGTGGATGATTTTTTGTTGTAGCAACATGGAGACCCACAACATTTTTGAAATTGTACATTTTTGTACTGTTGATGGAAGAAATCCTGCACCAGTCGAGGTTGGCAGTTTATCTCATTATTTACACGGTTTTATACATCCCAGGTGGTTGTTTTGGATTTCTTTCATGAACAGTGGCATTAATATTTCAACATTTTGTGTTGCTACCAACCATCTGAGATGTGGACCTATTATTTTTGTGTCAACATGGAGACTTCATATAACGCATAAAATGAACAACAGGCCCAAGCAGAGGCTGCAAGGTGTTAGACTTCCTCGAAAACTAATGGTGCTGGTTGATCTAAAACGAAAGGGGGAGTTTAGGGAAAAGATGTTCAAAACTTGCTCTTTCAGGGATTTGTTGTTTGTTTTCAGGTTATATGTCGCCTCTTTTTTTTTTGCATGTATGTATTGAAAGAATTTGAAATATACTGTTTTGCATATATTTCAGGTATATAATGTGTGTTTCTAAGTTGTCTAGGTGGTGGTTTCAATTTTTTATTTGCATCCCTACCTGCGGAAATGATCCAGTTTGACTACTATTTTTCAGATGGGTTGAAACCACCAACCAGTACTATGTATTTCTAAGTTGTGTTTACAACGCTTAATGAGGTTTCAAGGTTCAATATAGGTGGAATACATGATACGTTGAGTTCATCACGACTTTCAGGCTTAAACACTTCAGGATTAGCTGGCTTAGGGTATCTAGGTGGTGGTTTGATACCTTTTTTGTTAAACCCCAAACCTGGGGGAAATGATCTATTTTGACTAATAATTTTCGAGTGGGTGATCTCATATCCCCAAAACGCAACTACATACCTCAAAAAATGACACTTATATAATTGTTAAACAATAAGATTGTAAACCTGGCTAATTTTTCAGGATTTCCAAATTACTTGGATTCCTATATGTTGGTGGCAAACCATGTTGATGTTTAGACCCTGAAAGAAGCAATCCAACTTCAAATGCACTACCTGGATGAAACTTGGAGCACATCCAACGTCACCTCACCAAATCCCATCACATCACCCTGAACCTCAAAATGTGGTGTGCAAATCGTGAAGCACACCTAGTTAAGTATATATATATGTACTGGGTATATATATATATATATGTATATATATATATTTACATACATGTACATATGAATCCACGGATCTATAAGAAATTTCCATGCCCCCAGTAGGGGAACACACTCCTTTTTGGCAAAGGTTTCAATCATTTCTTCATGAATTTCTTGAAATTATATAATTTTGTGAAAAAAAACATCTGATATGGTGTATTTGTTGTCCCTTCATGCATGTTTCGACGTTTTATCATTGATGCCGAAAATGACTGGTCTCATGACTTACCCACAGATTATCCCAAAGATTACCCAATCTCCACAGGTTACCCAAGTCAATCAACCCTGTGTTTTTCTCCAACACAAAATGGGGGGATTAATCTGTTGACCATCGAGAATTGCCTCCAGAAAGGCTTGGAACTTTTAGTTGGCCTCTCACTGGCAGAAGGAGTTCCTGGACAACAACAAAAAACCTCCAGGGTTCTGACGATACCCAAGGTTGTTTCAACACACCTTTACCAAACAGGCTGTAATCAATGGAGTTTCCTGGTTCCCTTAATGGGTGCTAGGTGGCATATAATCCCCCAATTGGCAATATATACCACTTATATACTACCTTAAGGTCAAAATAGATGGCGCAAGCCGATACCAAAAAAACGGTAGGTGAGTATCTAAAGGGTCCTTAAATACACCAATATGCAGGGACGACTGTGCCATCTACTTTTTCATTACTGTAGGGTTCTGAAGATATTGAAGATGTACACCCCCGAAGTTTAACGGCTGGAACATTAAAATCACCCAATTGAAAAGCAAAATCATCGGAACCAAACCTCCATATTTGGCTTCCATGTTAATTTTCCGGGGTGTGTACGAAAATACTGTTGATGGTTCAGAAATCCCAAAACAACCACCTGGAGTGTATAAAACCCTGTAAAATAATGGGAACAAAAACAACCAACCTCAACTGGAGCAGGATTTCCTGAACCATCATTAGTATGAACTGATTCTTGAAGCTAAAGCTTACATACGGTCTGCAATTTTTTGGGGAATTCTGAAATTTCAACTCCAATTTATTTCCGAAGCAAACAAACATACTGTTGATGGACGAAATCCTGCATCACCTGGGATGGTTAAAACATGTTAAAACCNGCAATATCCAAAGCCCAATAAGTCAGCTTTGTGTCGACCTTGTACCTGGGTGAAGTGTAACAGCAAGTTTGGGGATAGTTGGATTTCTAATGGCTACAAAAGATGGTATGAATTGTATGATGATCTAAAGGTCTACCCATTTTTTGATCCATGAACATGGTATATTTACCATAGTATATTTACGTGACTAGTGGATTTTTCTGGTAAACTAGTAGGTATAATATACCAGTCCTAGACTTAGGAAGTGCCAGCGTAGAAAAAAACATGATGAATATACCATGTAACGACGATTTTCACCTTTTCGAGTGACATATCTTGCAGACAATGTATCCCTAGTGCTCCAAGACCCTTCTGAGAGTGTATTTTGGGCAGGTTTTTGTGGTCTCAATACCTCCTGAAAAGGTATTTGGAGCACTAGGGTATATTGCTTTGACCAGGAATTCATCAGGGTTGTTTCAGATTTCTCCAACCGTTAGCATGAATTCCCTCGTGCCGTTGAGGTTGTCTTTCCCCTTTTTGCCAAGCAAAAAACATGTTGACATTTGTAAAAAGGTGAAGATATCAGGACATGACTTTAATGTTTAAGTGGCTGTTTATCAATGGAACAAGACACTCCACTTACTGCCAAAAATCATATCAACGTTTTTGTGTTGAAAAATACTATAAAAGTGTGGAAACACTCACTGAATACTAGATAAACAGCAATTCGGTTCAAACACGGTGATTTAAAAATAGTTGTGTGGTTTGTATGGACAACATTCCCCTATGGAACAGACAACAACGTGACACCCTGTTGGTCCAACAAGCATCAAGCCTGACATTTCATTCAATTTGTTCTGTTGATTCACTATCAACTCCATAAGTACATTGGTTGTTTTCTAGACATCTTTCATGTTGACAGCATCTTAGGGAACTGGTTTAATTTAACTCGTATATATTTTGAGATGTGGTTACTCAACCACCAGCTAACACAATCTTAATCCACTTGAAACACGGGTACCGAAAAAAAAAAAAAAAAGTCGTTGCTTTTCTGTGCAGGTCTTGGTCACTGCTTTTGCGGCCTTTATCTTCCTCTTCTTGGAAAGATCCTCAACTTCAAACATGGCTTTCTGGAACATCAATGGAAGATGCATGTTCTTTTCGATAACAAGCACACATTGATATACAATGATATACATATATCTGACTAAATACATATACAGTATACATATATAAGATACATCATATATTTACAGTACATTAGATTCATGATTCAAACACATGGCAATTCTTTAAGAAGAAACCAAGGATTAAATGCCTTGGAGTTGGGGGTTTCCTCCCCCGAAAAAAACTAACAACTCGGATTCCCCTGATTTCATGAATCAATGGTTGGCATCCAGTGATGGGAACTCAGATTTTTTTTTTAATTTTCACCCCGAAAATTGGGGGAAGATGATTCCCAATTTTTGACTAATATTTTCCAAAGGGGGTTGAAACCGCCAACTAGGTTGGAATATGACATTGTTTCCATTTAAGAAATGGTGCCCGGCATTTTTTTCGTTTTTTTGTGTGTGAATTTTCGGGGGTGGGGGCCCCTTTTTTTTGATCTTCATGGAGGGGTGTCTTTCATTTGCTTGTTTGGATCACAAGACTTCGGTCACATGGTTGGACAAGGTAGAATCTATAAAGCAGCCAGTGGCAGCATGTCAGAGTTTAGCTTTATGTTGCTGCATCATTGAGATTGGAGGGATTGATCCAGCAAAAAACGACCTGCTTCATTGGTTTAGCTTGGGAATTGTAACAATATTTTACCCTCCCTGAAACTAACATAGGCTTTGAACATGGATGGTTGGAAAAAATGATGGTTTCCTTTCTGTGGCTCGGCCAAGTTTTCAGGGGTAAACTTGCTGACTGTTAGTTTCAGGGAGGGTAAACTAATTGGCTAGGTGATGGTTTCGAATATTTTTTATTTTCAACCCTACCTGGGGGAATGATCCAATTTGAGGATCATATTTTTCAGATGGGGTTGAAACCACCAACTAGATTGGGAATCTCTCCTCTCTCCCCATGTTTATTTTTGTGGATGAACTTCTCTCCACCTCAAGAAGAATTCTCCCAACAAACACCTTCAACCAACCAACCTGAAACCCTAGGGATTTTTCCAAATTGGAATCTTAGGCTTCCCGGGATTTTATGGCCCCAAATATGGCCTCCAACCAACCTTCAAGCAACCAACCTTCAAGCAACCCTTAGGGATTTTTAAAAAAATGGATATATGGATGTTTCCGAAAATAGAGGGGGAAATCCCCCCAAATCATCCATTTGAATAGGGTTTTCCATTATAAACCATCCATTTTGGGGTACCACTATTTTTGGAAACACCCAAATGATACCAAAAAAACACGGGTTGGGATTTGTTGTTTTTCCCCATGGGTGGTACCTGTACTGTACCTGTACATCTGCTTGCCTTGAGGATTGGGTACTCGGCCCTTGGAACTCTTCTTTGGCGTTTTGATTCTCATCTTAGCTTCTTGGACTCAGAACACCCCGGAAGATTAACATGGAACCTGAGAATACACCCCTGGAAAAGGAAAATAATCTTCCGAACCATCATTTTCAGGTTCTATGTTAATCTTCCGGGGTGAAAAGACCTGCCGTTTGACAAAGGAAAAGAAGCATCTCAATATGGCCAGAAAAGGGGCGTTTCCATTGGAAAAGATAGATAAAATATACAGAAAAGTGTTCCAGGCTGTTGAGTTCTGTCTCGGTTGATGCCGGTGGCAAAATGTAATCCATGTAATTAGGTACCACATGAGAATTTGCAGAACAGATGTGGGAAATGGCTGCATTATCGACAGACACAAGCTTTAAATGTCTCGTGGTCAAGGGTGTTTATAGGGGTGATAAACCCATACTATCCTTAAGAGAGAGTCCTTGAGACTTCCGCATACGAAGTCTCAGTAGGAAGAGGATGATGACCGTCTTCACCATAGCTCGCCAATGCCAACTAGAGATTGGAGGTCCTTGTGGGACTGGCGATTTTTTCAGCAAACGATACAATAGGGTCCCTTCTTTGGGTCGACAAACACGCGCACATTGAAATGGGGAAGGTGTCAACCCAAACTCTGGAGGGGCAAGATTGCAGATTTGTTGCACGTAATTAGCTGCCACAGTGGATAGTACTGTACCCATAATCCAAATCTGCACTCTGTTTCGCACTGGGAATTTAGGGGTCAACGCTGTCCGAGGCGTTGTCAATGGGAAGACTCTTTTTAGTGTCTTGGCGTTTCGGGGCGAAAGGAACAACGGCGCTTTGATAGCCGGGCTTCCTTTTTCAGGAAACACATCCGTGCCATATTGTTTTGTGTACTTTGACAGACTGACATACCTTTTCTCCCATAATCATGTACGTGGAAAATCACCCTAAATGAAAGGCAACCAATATTGGAGGGACCCATTTTCCACTTCCATGATTATGGGAGGAAGGGTATTGCTGATATGGAAAGTCCTGTGCCAGTAAAATATTCTATTTTGACAGGGTGTCATACATCTCACATGGTGCAGGATTTCTTCCACCAATTATAGAAGACCCTAATGTGCATTTGCCTGTATGCAAATACATGGAGCCGTATGGGTACAGTAGAGAAGTAGGTAGCAGTTGAGTATATATAGAAATATTTACATATGATATACATATATACATATATACAATATGTTTATGCAAACTGCCGTACATGTCAATGTATATATATACAGATATTTGTAAATATTCAATGTTGTTGGATCCTTGGCGTATTGGAATGAAACCTTTCAAAACAAAGGAATATATGTATATTGTTTTGGAAATTGCAATTGAAAGCTTCCATGTTAAACTTCAAATACTCTTCTTTCACCGCATTCATTCTCTGCACCAAAAACCACCAAAAAACCTTTAGCAAGTGTCATGGGAACTTACCTACCTACTAAAACCCTTCATTCCACCCAGCTAGTTCTGGTCATTTTACGTGACTCCAACACGGAGACGCAGGTGATTTCTCCCGATGATTTGGCAGTCTTAGAAGGACTCACCATTCCGAGACTTCCACCCAATGCACTACCGCAAGTGGTAGGATTCTTGGTAGAAAATGATTTGGACGAGCACAACATGGGGCCCGAAAACTAGCTATAGAGATGGAGTTATGGGGCCCTTGTAAATGGCCTTATAAATGAGAAAGTCCGGATGATATGTAGCGGCCCATCTTGAACAGTGACATTTTGTTTTCCTTTCTGAGTAGAGCGTCCCGGCAGTAGGGGAGGAAGTTGTTTTTATTTTTTTGATAACTTGATTACACCACACCCTTGTGAAAGTAGATGGCGATCGCCACTCCCAAGTCCGGTGGCGAATAGTAAGGGGCCATGATAAACCAATACATGGGAGCTGCGCCATCTACTTTCCAAGTGGTATACATACCCCAGAGATGGAGATTTTGTCTAAAGGTGATTTTCGGTAGAGAAAATGTTCCTTCCATGATCCACCTTCATAAGGCAAAGTTGATGAAACAATCCACCTTTGTGAGGGCAACACATTTTGTGTGGGAAAAAAAAACGATGCGAAAATACCCTGTTGATTGATGGTACTGTTATGATGGCAACCAGAAATCCGGCAAACTCACTCACCAGTTGATTAGGTTGGTAGTTGTTTTTTTCCCATTCCCAACGGATCCATGTATGGTATATTTACCTACATTTACCATAAAAATCAACTATTCATGTAGGTAAATATACCATTCCCATGGATCCTGAGGGATTATTTACTGTGGGTTTTAGCACCATCCCAAAACGGTGGTTGGCCTCGCTTACCTTGGGATTTCTCTTCAGCAGCCATCCGACTTTTCAAGGTAATCAGGTTGGAACCAAAGGCCTAGCCACAACCTATTTTTTTTGTGTTAAGGATTTATATAGTACCCCTTAAGTTTTAACATAACCCCTGAAAAAAACCGGATGGTTGGAATACCTTTGTGCCATCCTAGTTTCAGGTGCGATTTGTTTGTTTTAGGGAGTGTAGATATCAAAAAAAATGCTTAGGCTGATGGTGAAGGTTTAGGAGATGTCTAATGGACCACTCATCACGCTCAGGGCCTTAACGAGCTTCCTAAGCCGTTGATGGTTTCAGAAGTACTTGTGAACCTTGAAACATCAATAAGCAGTACGAAAATCATTTTGAAAGTCAATGTGTTATACATAAATATACTTATATATACATATATATATATACGCAAACCGGGACGTTCGC
>DF244615.1:0-12018 GCA_000507305.1 Breviolum minutum Mf 1.05b.01 | reverse complement strand
CCAAATGTAACCCGTGTTCAAAGTGCTACGCAATGGACTGCTTCGGTACATACTTTACACATGTCCAAACCTAATGTAACCCGGAATGTTCAAAGTTAGCCCTTCAAATGCTTTTCAGCCTGATGCACTTGATTGGCTGGAACCGCAAGAAGCAAATGCTTCTTGAAATCCAAAAAAAAAATCTGACGCCGGCCTCGAAGGGAAAAAACAGCTCAAAACGCTGTACTGTCGGGTCGGCGAACGTCCCGGTTTGTGCGTATATATGTATACATATATAACTCCCATGTCATGTATATATAGAATATATCCGCAGTTTGTTTATCATGACTTCTTACTAAATTACAAAACTTACGTGAACTTCGGACACCAACAACAGTTATACCCTGCAAATGGCTGGACCCTTTGTTCAACAGACAATGGTTGTATGACTCCGGAATGGCCACCTAGTTTAGATTGCATACCTGGACTGTCTTGTATTGGAATGACAGTCTTCAATATTAAAAAGGGTAAACGGCCTTGGATATTACACTAACCCCCCCGGCCCAAAAAATGAACCAACAAAAGATAACATAATACCATTTCAGCAGACTGAACAGGGTGCTATCCCCAAAAGGTAGGGAGTTTTCAAACATCTTTTATTCATTATATGCATTTTTGGTGGACCTGGCCAACCTTTAAGTTGTTTGGCGTTTTGGAAGTTGTGGGACACATTGCCGCAAAGGAGAGATGGGTTTCCAGATCACAACAACTATCCTGCTTGGAACTAACAGCCATCGTCCCTGAAAATAGTTAGTTTCCCCAACAGGAAACTATATAGTTTTCCAACCATCCATTTCTATAGGTTCGAACTGTTAGTTCAGGGAGGGCACCATTTTGGAAATTTAATGATTTTCCAGAAAAAAAAAACCTCCACGAAAAACCCATTGGCCGCGGCTTGGAGGAATGGTTGGCTGCGTCATCATGCCACACAATTTGTTGCTTGAGCTTTCTTGAGTCGTTGGGTAAAACCACAGGTCCCTTTTAGAGAGTATCCGCCACAACATGTTCACAGGTGTTTACTGACTTGTTGGTGTTTTTTTCTATTCGTTCTGTTTGTGTTCCTATTTTTTTGTCTTGTTGTTTTTTGTTTTAGTTTCTTATGCTATGTTACATCTATGTACTGTTTCATAGATTGTTGGAAAGTGTGTGAAGTTGAAATGCATCCGCCAAAGACCCCCCATCTAAGCTTTGTACATATAGAGTTTTATGCATTTTGTTGCAGACAAGATATACCATATAGAAAAATATACTCAGACGGTCAATTGGACGACGGACGATTCCAATTGGCAATTGTGATTTTGCATCATTTTGGAGCCCAATGATTTCATCTTCAGCAAATCACTGTAGGTTGGATGTACTCACCCAGTAACAGTGGCAAGTAAATAAAGGTTTATAGGGGTTCCCTACTAAGAATGTAATAATCCTAGTGGTTTTCCTGGGTTCTTCGGTGGGTAGATCCAAATCATCACCCCTTCCCCTGCACCAAGTGTTCGCAAGATGCTGATAGATGGCAACTTGCAAGACTACTTTTTATTGGTTTTTGTATGTTTTTGTGCTGTTTGTGGGTTCGAGTGTAACTAAACCTTTATTGAGCTTATAATCCTCAAAATCGCTTAGCTTATGTATGCTATATGCTCATACATTACATGCATATAACAATACTCATATCGTGTCATTTTTTACATATTACAAGGACACGAAGGACACCGAAGACCTGAACGACACACGTTTTCCAGTTTTACGTCGAACTCTTTTCGGATTTTGGGCGCCAAGGTTTTTGCACTCGGCGTTAGTGCAAAGTCGTGTGATTCAGGGGGGAGAAGAGGACCGGAGGGGGAACCAGTGAAAACCACTTGGGAGATGCAGAAAAACACAAACTGAATTTGGTCGTTAGTGAGGGTGTTTAGATGTATCCAAGTATAGGAATTTGTTGTTAAAGTAAGAAAAGCAACCAAACAAAGACTTTGTCCCATTCAATCAATCATATAATTTACTGGTTTCTGATTATTGATTCGCTATTTGCTGGAGCCCAGGATCATCCGTGATCCCAAGATTTTCTTTTTTCGACTCACCTGAATTCTATGCTGTTTTTGTTGGGGAGATGCTGGTTGTATGCATATTTGCGTAAAGAAAGTCTGATACTTTGTGAGAGAGACATGGACTTTTTTTTCAGGGAAATTTGGAGGGTGAAACATCATTATGTGTTATCATATCATATACTCATCATACTGTTGATGGCTGAAATCCTGCACCCGCTGATAGGTAGTTTATCCCATTATTTATAGGGTTTTATACATTCCAGGTGGGGAAGGTTTTCTTTCATCAACAGTATTATTAGAACTATTTGCTACTACATCTACACACAGTCAGATCCGAAGATCAGGGAAAAACAACGTCAGCTTGGAGGCTTATGGATATCAAGCGGTTGGTTCTCATATACGGGTTTTTGGAGGTAAAAGGGGGTATATGGTTCATACCCTTGGTGATGGGATGGTCATGCTTTCATGCTTGGGATATCCAAGGTTGACTCTTAAGAAGAACAGCAACACGACAAATGTCACTATGTATTGTATGGTTTGTTTCAAGGTAGTCGCATCCAATGCACAGAGCCTGTCTTCATGAAAAAACAAACAAAATAAAGAGACCAAGCATCTCCTAAGACTTTATACATGGGACTGGTGAGGTCATATGGGCATTTGGATCCATTTGGGGAGACGAGATAATTGGAATATTGATATATAGTTCCACAGAGCTCAGTGGAATGTGTGGCTAATATTCCCTCCCATCAAAAACCACCATTTGGCAGTGGTTGTTTTTTAGCCATGAATGGCCATTTGCATTTGGAAGGGGTCCCACAACCGTATCCTTAGGGGACACCAACCATGTGTTATTAACCACTGAGCCTAGTTGGGATCAGCGCCTCGATGACAGGAGGAGGCCATTCGTTTGTTTACTGTAGAGTCTACTGCGGCCATCCTCACATCTCTAGTGACATGGCATCCGTTGTGGGCAGCATAGTGGTCAGAGGGAATTTTCTTGTTCGTTCATATTGGAAGCTGTTTTATTTGAAAACAGATCTTCCAAACTGGTAAAACATGCTTCAGGTATTATGGAAGTTTCAGGGAGAGCATAGATGTTATGGTCCTTGGAGTTTCCTCCACCATAAGATTTGATCAGGCATCCCTTTTCTTTCTCAGAAACCAATCTACTGGATTCACTTGGAATGTTTCGAGAAGTTACAGCCATTCAAACTCACCTGTTCTTTTTTTGACTGAAGGGCCCTGTTGATTGTGGGAGAAAATAAGGTTCACCAGGGTTGTAGTAGAAGATTTTTTGAAACTCAGGGGAGCAATTGGTAGCCAGGGATGATGATATAATTTTGTTGCAATCCTAAATTTAGGTGAGTTTTTTTGGGCCGCCGGGCCACAAAAAAAATCCGTAGCCAATCATTTGGGCGTTTTTTTTTGCTAAAAAATGAATTTCCTGAAAATTTTGGGGATCCATCAGCAGTTGATTTTTTTTATTGTTGACATCTTTTGGAGGTCCCTGGGAACAAATGAGCAGTGACCAAAACCTGGTTGTTTGGTTGTTTGTTTGTTGTATATGAATGTATCCGAAATTTTGGGGGAAATCCCTCCAAATCATCCATTTTAATAGGGTTTTCCATGATTTTCACCATCCATTTTGGGGTACTGCACCCCTATTCTTGGATTTCCACCCATCTAGGAAATTAATCCCCTAACCCACCTTTTGGCTTGGGATGATTTTTCCTTTTCCGCCATGAAAAAAACGCGGATCCCGGAACCTGAAGCAAGCAGTATTTTCATGGTTAACCGTCACAAGGGTTTTGTTTCACGTTGCTCAAATTGCCATTCCAAATCCATCCGTCCCACTGTGGTTTGGCGAATGGTCACTGCAGATGGTGGTCGTCTTCGTTTTTTTTTCCAAAAAAAACTGAGGATCTGACAAATTTTGACGCTTTCATGTTGGCAAATTGAGCCAAAAAGGGGCCTACAAGAAGTTGTATCGCAACAAAAACGACATAATCGCCATAGAAAGTTGCCACTGTTCTCAACAAACCTCAAGGGTTTCGACCCCTCGTCGCGGTTCATAGGTGATCAATACCTTTGTGGTGGCTGTGTTTGCCAAGGGTTTCTATGGCAAACCAGGTACCGAAGCTCGGCTGAGCTACCAGGAACGGTTTATTTTCTTTAAGAGTCTAAGAGTCTAAGAGCTAAAACCCTTAGTGGATTGTTTTCTGAAATGAAATTATGCAAAGTTATTCAACATAAATCCTGCATCAGGAAGATCCCCCAAAAACATCTGTCTATGTTTTGCTGTAGATGTTTTTTTTTTTGCAGGATTTTGACCAATTGGATGGTGGGGCTGGCTTATTTTGATTCACACTTTGCAGTAACATACCCCCCTCAAAAACAAAGGTTTTGTTTCGTCGGCCTTATTTTTTTTTCTAGGAAACCAAGTATAGCCATTTTCCGGGACATCTTCCATCGCGGGGCAAAATGTCCCAGGAAGATATCGGCTTGGCCAATGCAGGGCAATATTTGGGTGAAGCTTTTGGTTCGATGATGCGCATCGTTTGGGCCTTGGGACTTTGTGCAGCAGGACAATCGAGCACCATGACGGGCGCCTATGCGGGTCAATGGGCGCCTCGGCCGTCGGTACCACCGAAACACCGAAACGGCTGTTGAAGCTGAACATATATTCCTTGGCATCCTTGGCAAAATGGAGTTAAACATCGACCCGACGACCCAAAAACCACCAATTTTTTGGGGTTGCATGTTGATTTTCGGGGGCGTAGGCTTTCAATTCAACGCGATGGTTTGAATAACTGCTGCAGACTACTCTTTTTTCTTTGGAATTATAGCTATTATGGGCACTTCAGTCGAGCTCCTTTTTTTTGACAATGTCCCTTTTGAATCTCTCAGTTGTTGATATCCAAATCATATCCACCAGTTTGTTTCATGTATCAACCATACCACGGTTCTCCGGGTAGAAAACATCTTGGTCACTGACGGACCCACCTAGACTTAGGTGATGCAAGGTTATTTGCAATTACAGGTGCCGAAGGGGGAGGGGGGGTGGGGAGGCGAAGATAAGGGACGATTCTTGACGTACTTTTTTCTCGATCACATTTATAAAACTTGAACATTCAAAATTGTGCTGAAAGATCTTTTTTTGTGCTGAATGAAGTTGATGAAATTTGTTTTGCAGCTCGGTGGGGGATTGTATTGTTGATGGTTCAGAAATCCGGCTAACCAGTTCTGGTTGGTAGTTTATCTACCATTATGTGTATATAGGGTCTCCATAACATCCTTTCGGTGGTTTTCGCCGGATTTATGGTTGCCATCAACAGTCTTGCTTCAGAATCAATATATCTGAGCAGGGCAAAGTTGCACCGCATTGAAATCCACTCCGTCGGATGAGGCTCAGATTTTGACCAACAGAAATACTTGATTGAAGGCATGAATTAGAGAAGAATCCATCACTCTGTGCTGTTTGCCTGTACATAGAATGAACTCATAAAACACAACGTGGCAAGATGATTTTCTCATGTTCAATATTTAAATGATACGATGCAATACATCGAAAAGGTAATGAGAAGTTGTCTCTCCTGTGTCAGCTGCATTCAAAACAACACCATGTTCCTATTGTTGTTCAATCGTTTTAAGAAAAGAGAACCAACAATTCCTTTGTTTTCGTTTATATGGGATGAAATCACGCTTTGCACCAAGAGGTATTAAACCTAACTGTAGATGTTGATGTAGGCGATGCAATGGTAGGCTTATATCATTCAGGATGATTGCGATTGTCCATGATTTACGGGTGACTATCATGATCTATGGATGGTTGGTAGGGGAAGCTTGATGGTTTAGTAGGCATATCTCCATAAGTGATGGTCCCTTTTGGAAGCCTTAAACATGTTTTTTTGTGTACCAACCTTGATTACACTTTGGTAAACTAACATAGCAATGGAATCTGGACCCTTTGAAGACGTATTTTTTATTGAACAAGGGGATATTTCATTGCTCTATGTTAGTCTATCAGAAGGTACCAAACATGGACTGAAATCATGATGCGCCAAGCGTTGTTGTTGTTGTTGTTGTTGTTGTTGTTGTTGTTGTTGTTGTTGTTGTTGTGGCAAACAGGTGGCACCGTGGAAAAGAGCATTGATTACCAGATCTATGGCTTTAGTTCCATGTTTGTTGGTGGCTGTTTATTTTGGTGGCAAGCGTGATGGCTTGGACGTGCTGAATGGTCTCTTGGTTTGTATGAATGGCAAGGAAAAAGACAAGGGTTAGGAATCTGTGTATATATGAAATATGGTATATATTTTTTTAATAGATACATATTCTTTTACATAGAGATCTTATAGAGATGTCTTCTAGGTGGTGGTTTCAAATTTCATTGCCTTTTCCCCGCTATTTGGAGAAAATGCCTATTCTGACTATACCGCTGCAACCATCACCTAGTGACCTAGTGGCTTCAGAGGTTTTTTCCAATTTAAGGGGAGTGAACATCAATTTTGTGGACGGGAAACTTGTCCAAAGCTGATGAAAGATTTATATAGAAGATCAAGGAAGCACTGCCAATGTTGATGGAAGAAATCCTGCACCACCTGGGATGTATGAAACCTTGTAGAAAATGGGATATTCTCCATATCAACTGGTGATCCCCGGATTTCTGAACCATCAACAGTATTTCACGGTTCTGAGTAGTCAGAAACTTCACCTTGGAGATGTCATGATTCCACCTTTTCGATGTTCAAAGAGATATCCAAGGTTTACCAGATACCAAAGATTTGTGGTTTGACTTGTTTACCATATATTTAACCAACATTACTCCTTTCTCAAAAAGACGTGAACACCAACATCTCTGAAGTTTCGGCCAATAGGATACTTGAATATCTTGCAGAGTGTGGTGCTCCCCTTTGCTGCTATTCCTTTGCTCTCTTTCGCAGGCACACGAAAGGGCTGAATGAGTCATGGGTCATGTAGAGAATTTGCCATAAAAGAAGAGGTAGTGTGGCAAAACATTATTATACCATCTGGAAAGTAGATGGCGCAACCCCCCAAAAGGTGGCTTAGTAAGGGGATATGATAAACCGACACATGGGAGTTGAGCCATCTACTTCCAGGTGGTATATATTCTTACGTGTTTGGATCAAAAATTCGTTGGGTCGCCCCCCCTTCCCAGTAATAGTCACCACCAGGCTTATTGCATTTTTCGTAGATCCCTAGAAACCTTCATTCGCCACTACTACTGGGTAGGGGTACAATCCAATATATACGTGGGTGTGTCTCAAAATTACTTGCCTCACAAGGAAAAACGTATTGGACATGATTCACTAGCACAGCCAGAATATACTTTGCTTTGGCACTTTCCATGTGGTGCATGATCAAGTTGTGGATGATGAAATTCTTTCGTTGTTTATTTATTATTTATTGGTACGAAAACCACCCAAGTTAATCTGTCTATGGACTGGCATTAGTTCATTTTCCTGATGATCATGTTGCCAGTCTTCCATGTCTGGTGTATTGGATTTTCCACCATTTTTTGGGGGTGCTGGCAAATTCGGGTTGTTGGTGAGGCTTTGGCTTAAAAGATGGTTTGTGAGTGGCAACACGGGGCGTGGGTTATTTGATGAATTGTATCAACATCTGGCCTTTGAGGATGTCTGAGATGATGTAGAACACTCAACTCCCTTCATGTGATCGTTCCTAGAGCAATTGCTAATTGGTGGGTATAAACATAAGTAATTTCCGAAATTGATGCACCCTGGAAACCAGTTGGGTCTTTGCATGCTATGGTTATTACTACTGTTGATGGAAGAAATCCTGCACCAGTTGACAGGTAGTTAATCCCATTATTTGCAAGGTTTATGTATCCGAGGTGGTGCAGGATTTCTTCCATCAACAGTATGATTTGGAGACAGGTATCTCCCCTCCAAAAATATTTAGGATGAGCCATGATGAACCTCCTTGACATTGAAGCCTGCCCAGATTGAAGACGATAATGAATCGAGAAGTGTTTCCTACACAATGGTCCAGTTACTTCTCCCAAATTGTAGTTCTTATGTGTCGTCCTTCGGTGCTGCTCTAGAAGAGTACACTATATAGTTTTCTTTGTGTTTGGTAACAAGTGGGGTAGAATGACCCAATTGTCAGTATATCACTTATACCTGGACTTTTTGCCTTTTGGTAGGTTTTTGTGGTGAAAAGGCAGAAATTTTACGCACTTGGAAGATCCAGGTATATGTATTTAAATTTTTATGCCAGTTCTATATATTCCTTTGTACGTTTGTTGTTGCAACCTGCCACGTGTTACGTTTTTCAAGCAGAAAATTCGGGTGGTTGGAGTCCGGTGAGTTACGTTTAGACAAGGGGGAACATCCACAGATGATGACGAAAAATGACCATAGAGTTAGATATATATATAACTCATGGAATCCATGCATGGTGTATTTACCTACATTCAGTTGATTTTTATGGCAAATGTAGGTAAATATACCATACATGGATGGTATGGGTAATATAATGAAAAAAACACCAATGAATCATGGTGGTTTGACATTAATATGAACAAAAAATCTGATCTATTAAGATTAAGATTAATCACCATTATTGTTTTTTTCGTGGGATAATCCAATGATCCTCCAAAGAACTCCCATCCAAAACTAGCTGGCGGTTTCAAAGATTTCTTATTTTCACCCATACCTGGGGAAGATTCCCAAGTTGACTAATATTTTTCAAATGGGTTGAAACCACCAACTAGAAAAAAATCGCCACAGTGAACCGGTGGTTGAAAATTCACCTGGCAACCGCCAGGTTCATTCCGCATCATGGGGCGATTAGCCTTGTCAAAGGGTGTTCTAACTGCAGCGTGGTTGGCCACAGGCATGACCATTGGAGCTAATATGTACCTTGGTTCATCCTTGCCATGTCGTGGGCCGTGGGTCGGTTGGTTTGGAAGCTCGAGTTTCTCAGTCGATGGTGAGGGATTGAGGGATTTCGGGAATTCAGGGGGAGACAAATTCAGGGTTTTTGTTGAGGTGGGTTTAGGTTTCATAGTGAGGGCCTTCAGTGATTTTTGCAACTTATCTTTTTGTTGCTCTCCTTTTGTATCACAAATTTAAGGAACCATTTTGAGTCAACCTTGCTTGAGCTGCATTCAACTTTGCTCTATACAAAAACACTCGACCCAGAAAATGGCCAAACAATGGAGTACCTTGAAAGACACACAATCAGCCTTCGTGTTTGAAACATGTACACTGCGCAAAAATGTCATCCCCAAGAGTTTTCCAGCCACTCACTTTCCGGTGAGCAGTAACCAACATAAGTTGGTTTTAGTCCGTCTATGGAATGTGAGGGTTTTGAAAGTCCAACACCGCTCGTTAGGTATTTGGCTTTGCAACAACTCGCAGGTCTCTTGGGCAAAAATTGGAGCTTTTTGGACTTGGGTGCGAGAAGATCCTGCATATGATGCATATGTATAAAGTTGAACTATGAATCCCAGATTTTATGGCTTCAAGGGCCAATACCTTGATTATAAGATCTTCCCGCTGATATTGTATAGCCTATGGCGAGGTTTTGTTCAGCAGGGTGTTTTCATGGCTATGATGCTGAATACTCTACTCCCAGAAGTTTAACATAGGCCCTTAAAAAAGGTGGTTGGAAGACTACTTTCCTATTAAGGGATGGCCTATTTTCAGGGCCTATGTTAAACTTTCGGGGGGTAATCTATCATTCTTGCGGTATATTGGATGGGCTCATCCACCCAGTACCCCCCCGTCGAAAGTGCTTGTTTTTTAGGATCCTTGGTCGCCTCCAAAAAAATGTTTATGCCTGGAATTCCTTCCGAGGGTTCTGTTGGAGGAGATGAGCCCCTCAAAAACTGGCATAGAAATCAAGTGTTACACTCCGGTAATTTAACATAGCAATGGGAAATCCACCATTTGAATATGTACCTCCTAAAAAAAAATGATGGTTTTCCAGCCAGCTATGTTAGTTTACCAGAGGGTGGAGTGGAACAGAATATTCGGACTTCCAACCTTTTATGGCTGGTCAACCTACTCCCCCTGATATCCCGGTTTAAGAAAGCCTTACTAAGTGAAACCAATGGTCAAGACGCCCGCAATAAGGCCTGATTTCTGGGCGGGGGTACATTAGGGGATGGTGTTAATAGACTAGGCATAGTCTTTCAAGGTTTTTCCAGGATGGTGACATCTGATTTCCAGGATTTAGGGGATTCACCTGGCACAAAGAAACTCATCTGAACCAGCCCAGGTTGATGGCCTGCAGCGCTGGGGAAGATAAAATGATACTGTTGATCTGTTGAGAAATCCGGTAAACTCACCAGCTGAGGGTTGGTAGTTGATCCCATGATTTACAGGTTTCTTTTTAAACATCCCAAGGGTGGTTAGCCGAATTTCTGAACCATCAACAGTGGGGAGGTATTTACCATCTCACAGTTCAACAAATCACTAAGGACAAAGCCTTCTGCTGACAGTCTCTATATGTTCTGCATATTTCGCAGCAGTCCTTTGGACCTGCGAGGGCCTGGTACATGGGAATTTGCGGTCCTTTATACCTGGTGTATAAGCGGGAAAAGCAGCTTACCAATTGGGGTGGTTATATACTATCAATCCCGCCTCGTACCAGAAGCAGACCAGTTCCTTTTTGGTGGTGCATCCCAACTCCTGAAGGGTTCAGGGGAAAATCTGAAAATCACGGGGAGATCTTCTCAAAATTGCCAAGGGAAAATAAATCGGAAAGTGGTGGCAACTCAGATGTTTCTTGTTTTTTTCGAAACCACGATTTGTGGGGGAAATGATACCAACAAAAATTTTGACTGAGTTTGTTTTTTTTTGTTTTTGTTTAGTTTTCAAATGGGTGGGGTTCAACCACCACCACTTGGTAATTTGTAAAAAAAACAGTTGGTGACATCACGGTGACATCTGATGAATCTGATTCTATCACCCAGATATGGTCGTATGCAGAATCCTTCATATTCGTAACATTTCGGTAACTTCAATGAACATGAATTCCAATGTCAAGATTATACTATGCATTATTGTAGTCTAGGGGATTCACGAGTTATATGTTAACACAGACTGTGTGACTATTCAACTGCGAGTTGTAAGTTTAACAATAGGATACATGCACTTGCAAACAAATTGCAACCATATACCATCCCTAAAACCCACAAATGGCCGCCCAAAATAGGGATTCCTAAAGGAAATTCAGCTTCCAACCATTAATTGTTCAGGAGCTATGTTAGTTTCAGGGAGGGTAATTCATCATGTTTGTGCAATTTGGAATTTTGATGTATCAAGGTTACTGTTTATCTAATGACACATGACTAAGGTTATTTTCTCGGGCCCGATTAAACCCTAAACACAATAACCCGCTTACTTAAATAGAACAAGATGAAACAACATATCCGTGGATGCGTGAACCTTTCTGTGGAATGAGGTTGATATTGACAATCTGATAACATTTGCATATATTCGTTGGTTTTGTCGCAATGGTTTGAGTCAAGACGTTCGCTCTCCCTGATAGTCTATTACTGAACTTTGTGTCAACATTCTACAACTACAGTAAAAACTGTCCATAGTCCTCTAGTTGACTCAGTCCGTATAACTTCTATGAACTAGCCTCATACGGAAATGCTTATCTACTAATTATATCTTCCATTGAATCACAATTTTCATGGAGTAAATCAACATGAAAATAAAAGGCGCAACAAAAATATCAAGATCTTCTGTTCGACTCCCGCAGCTTTTCTCACCTGGGACCTTTCAACGCAACGTTGAGGTGATTTTTGTGATGGTGAAAGCCCAAAGATTTGCCGGCTAGGTCGATAGCACCTCGGAGGTCAGGCGAAGTCGAAAATCAAACACCTGGTCATGTTGCCAGTTTGAAACAGGGCGAATACTGAATAGCCCGGAAGTTATTGAAA
>DF244614.1:0-25157 GCA_000507305.1 Breviolum minutum Mf 1.05b.01 | reverse complement strand
AACAAGTACAAGGAGCCGAGAATGAACCTAGCAATCTTGGTGCCGGGGTGTTGGCCGTCAGGGTCTTTTTTTGCAACTTCTAGTTGGTTGCGGAAAGGGTCGACAAGAAGCCCTTGGAAAAGTTCAAAATGAAACCCACATTAGGAAGGTTCAAAAAGGAACCTAAACAAGTACAAAAAAAGCCTTGCCCGTTATTATAGACGTACAGATTGAAAGGCCTCTTGTTTTTGTGTCGAGATGATAAAATCACTTCCTGTTGGGGTTATTGGAACAACGGACTGCGATCCAGTCATTCAGTTTTTTTGGGGAAATAGAATTCTGTATCTTTGAGACCACGTTCACTTCATCTAAAAACATCCAATACCCCTTGGAACATCCCTCCGCAGGCATCCAAGAAAACCCCCGGAGATCAAAGGAATTCCTGAAACAAACTGTTGGGAGTAAGGGTCTTTTTGGGTAGTTTCCAGGGCGTTAGGTCAAAAATTTTGAGCCACAGTGATGAAACATACACCACATCCCCAACCGGTAAGCAAACAGGGGATACGCATATCATTGATGTCAAAGAAACCAATTGCTACACCCTTATCACCTTCAAACTATTTCAAACTCGGATTTGCTTTAGGCTAGTTGTCAAGTTTCTACCATGGGAATAAGCAGCAATCGGGAATATTATTCCACCTTCCAACCATTTTGAGCAAATCGAACTAGGAATGGAGATGCGTCATTGTCAATATGCAGAACATACGATGTTTTGTTACCTGCTTTTTATGGATTTTTAGCAGTCATGTATCGCGCATATCCTGCCAGGACAGCTACGCCCATATCCCCGTGCCTAGTGTTCCGTTTTTGTTGATGACACCATGGCTACCATGGCAGGACTTGTAGCCAGCAGTTTGAGGATTTTTTGGAGAAGTTCCACAAGACTTATGACAGCGCAGAAGAGAAGGAGCTTCCAAAATCCTGGCTGCCACTAACAGCTCGCCCCTGAAAAATGGTGGTTGCTAAATTACCTTTCTTTCCTTTAGTAAGGCCAGTTTTCAGGGGCTGTCGCTGTTAGGTTCAGGGAGTGTACCCTCCCAGAAACAGTCCCTGCCCGTGGAAGATGAAACTATATGAAACTCATCCCTCTCGAAAGGGTCGTTTTTTTTTTCCATCGTGTTTGTTGGAGGAAGGGTTTACACACGCTAAAATCTCATGGCTGGAAAGCATAGCTGCACGTTTGGAAGACGCTTTTCCTTTTCCAGGGATGATTTCCAGGTCCCAATTTTCTTGGTTTTCCACGGTGATTCAATAACTCAACTTCTTATTTAGTTATACACCAAGTTCGAGTGTTCGTATTTCGCGCCATGTCGATCCCAAAAAAACGCAGATCCAACAGTTTGACAACACGCACGGTCTTCAGACGACTGCCTAACCCCCGACGGTTGTGAGGAGATGCGTTTGAAGATCTTTTGCAAGAACCTGGAGTGGATTCATCAACACAATGGTGAGGGGCACCCGGGGGATTCCATCCGGCAATCCTTAAGTCAACGTCATGAGGTTCATCCTTTCTGGTTTCCTACCTCATAACGGGAGGGGACGCGAAGGTCTCATGAATTTGATGAATGGCCAGTCAATCAATTAGGGCTCCATGAAATCCTCTTATATAAAATTTGATGATGTTACACAACCTGGAACAAATAGGTATTTCAATGTTTATTTCTCTGGTTTCCTCCACGTACTACCTTTTTGGGGATGACATCACCTCCTCTTTTGAACACTCTAAATCTTCCATATCCATCTTCGTGATCCTTTGAATGGTCGAAAAATCAATTTCCACCATGTTGGAGTTGGTATCTTTGAGCATCCCCTGAGGTGAAGGCCATAACTACACAGTGGGAATTACTCCTTTCGCAGATCTCACTCGAAGTGAATTTCGCTCCAGATACGGTGCGCCTCAACAAACGATTGGGAGGGCAGATGCACACGCTAGACAGACAGCCAGAGCCAGAGACATCCAGCAGATTTTGGAAGGTTTTCTTGTTTATTAGAGGACAACCAATACCACCAAAAGGCTAGCAAAGTGCCGAAATATCAATCATTGACAGCGATTCACCTCCATGAATTTGTTGAAATTTGAGCCTTTGAAATCTACCACTTCCATACCTGGGTGCCTGTTATGATGGAGCTTTTCGGATGGCACATTTCTGACATAAAATCTTCCATACAAAAAAGCAACAGCAAAAACCACTGACGGATTGGACAGTTTCGATGGATTCATTATGGCAAAACGAATCTTCCAGGTATGCAGAAGTCCAATGACACGAACATCTCCAGTATCTGGGGAGGACGGGAAAGGGTTTTAGGGAGATCAAGCTGGATTGCAAACCCATGGTAATGAGGGATTTCCCCGTGTGCAGTGTTTGAGTTGGTAATGTAGCGACACTTTGGGTGTTGCTGAGTGTTGCTTTGCTTCCATTGCGCCTTTTAAAGTGTTGTTGATCTATCGGATTTCAGCCACTGACACTTTTTTTTTTACATTTCGCCCAAAGTCAGGAGAAGCAGTGTTGATACTTATGCTTGATTGTCCGAGTTTTTTTTGAAATTCTCCAACACGTAGATAATTTGGTTTTGGTAAAATACTCTCGTCATTAACCCAAGAAGTTTCAGTTACAGTACCGTGATATTTTTAACACTATCAACCTTTAGGCGCTGACAAAATTTTTTCGGATGCGATTCGTTTTGATCGATTCAGTTTAGTGACCCAAAGGGTTTAATGATGGACTGGGTCAGAAAATTTCAGTTTTTTGTTGAAATCACATTTGATATGTCTCGTGGAACAGTTGAGTACCAGGTCCTGCAAATTCCATATGTTACTCTTTGCTACACTACCTTCTTGTCTACTTAAAACCCACCTTGTGAGTTTCGCGAGCCAGGCCTTCCAGAGGCTGTAGAGGACTCTTTGATGCACAAAGAAAAATCTTGGCAACCTTTTTAGGTATTTCAAGGTTGAAAAGAAGAAGTTCAAAGATGAGACACCAACAACTGCTGTCAGATTTGATTTCAGGATCCTTTGGCCACCACCAGCAACAAGCTCTTGCGTGGTATCTTAGGCGGCGTAAATCCTGGGGATTTTCCGAATTGGGTAACGCTTGATGCGAAATTAACCAGTTGGATCAAAAGCACGGATGAAACACTTTGGATCAATAGTGATGTATTGAAATCATCCAGTTATTGTTTTCTTTCATGACTTTGGGCAGAGATAGACTTTTGGTAACGTACAGCTTTGATGTGGAACTATGATATGTATTACAGTATGTATGATAAGCATATTATATCCAGACACATGAAGAACTAACGCAGCTGCACCTTTGGAAGGTGCTCCAGACAGCGTGGATTGGAGAAGTGCCTTGGGTTTAATGGGGGCTTACGCCCTGGAAAATGAAGATTTGGGAGGGAATAACAACCCTAGTTGGGCTTACTAAGCATAGTTGCTGAGGATACACTCAAGAAAAAGGAACATGGAAGCCAAAACCATTTTTGGTCGATGTTTCTCCTTTTGCGATGGGGATGTGTGTGAGGTTCCAATCGTTAGTTTTTTGGGTTTGTATCAACCATTAAATAAGCTGATCGGCATGTTTTCCCCCGCACGCATTTGTTGTTGAGCATCAACAAATGATTGTCCAAATCTGTTTGATGTGAGATCAAATGTTTATCACCAGATATGAACATATTTTCCGACCCAGTGTGCTTTAGCTTCTTTCTGCCGTGAATGAGAACTTCATTTCCACACACCCAGGTAAGGGTGCTGTCTCAGTTGTTGGGAACCTCATTGATGAGAGTTGGTGGGAGGGATCATAGTGCGGGTTAGGGTGTATGGAAATGTATTTAACATAAGAAATTGGGTATTTGAAATATGATGGGGTGCTGCCCCACCCTAACAGCACCACTAGGATTATTAGATGTTTGGTCGGGGATCCCATCTCCATCTGTATTATATGTTGATGATACATCATATATAGATGGATCTGTGTGAACTTCATCACGCTCTTTACCCTCTTATTGGATTCTTACTGAGAAACATGTGGTTCAAGTAGGTACGGAAACTTCCTATCCGGACGCGACCCAAGTAGGATCAAGATGCTGGAAACAAAAAAATATCCAAAGATACATTGATCCATTAGATGAGGCTAGGTTTCATTTTCATATTTTGTACTTGGGAGGTATGTTGGTTGAATTCAAAAACCCTCTCCACCCAGGTGCAGCAACAAGCTCGTTGCGGGGCATGTTGGAGTTTTGCAGCAAATGGTGCTGTTGAGGGTGCATGGAAGGTGGGATAATTCATGAAGCAAGGGGAGAAGAATGATGGAACAGTGGATTGGGAGAAGAACGTGCCAACATTGAGACCCATCCAAATGAGAATATGTTTCTGCGAATCAAATTTTTCAAAACAAATGTCAGAAGAATCAAGTGGCGAGAGTTGATAGTAGTGAATAAATGTATTGCCTCGAAAACTAACACGAAAAAATAGTGGTTGGAAGGCTACTTTCCCGTTGCAATGACCCTTTTGGCCTGATGAAGTGTCAGAAATATGTGGACGTCTCAGACTCCACCTCGCCCTGTTGTTTTTGAAACTAACATCTCCAACTGCAAAGCAAGATGTGCCAAAAAAGATACTTATATGGCCGGATTTCTGTTTCATCAACAGGTATCGAGAATGCAAGAACTTTTGGGTACCAAGTCCACAAATCTCACAGCTGGCACCTTTTTCAGAAATTTGGTTTGATCCTTTAGTGCCCAGGTTTTTAGAGGTTTCCATTTGATTGGTTTCCCAGTTTGTTCCAGTCTCAAACGCAACGGATCCATCGGACCAGCCGTTTTTTTGGAAAGGTCTATGGTGGTAGTCTCTACACATTGTCCGAACAGCAACTCGTGGAAGCTTGGAACTGATGGAGGCCAAGAACCGCGCAAATTCCTGCCGAGTAGTCACGCCAAAAGGTGGTGATTATAAGGGAGTTCACCCCAAGTGCCCTTTATTCAGATTTAGGATTTATAGTTGGCCGGATATTTGTTTACAAAGATATAAATTACGACGCATGTAATTGTAGTAGCGGTGTATGAAGATTAAGATTTTGGATTGACCTGACAACATTTTCGTCAATCCGGGAATTCAATCTGATTCAGCAATCAGTCATTCACATCTAAGACATATTACTGTAGATATCAACGCTTATGTCAACAAATTTCCATTCTAAATCAGGAGCACATGTGCAACTGGTTGGGTGTGGAGCAGTAGCCAATAAAGCCATGCATTGACATGCATGGCAGCCGGTGCCATCTACTTTGGTAGTTGGTATACGTAGCAGTCTCCAAGGGTGCCCGTGGCTAAGCAAGATTGTCCAAGTGTACAACTTGCATGGAATTTGGATAGCAAGACATTTGGCATGCAGATGGCAATCCAAACTCTTTGGCAGACCTTCTCATGGAGTGTACAGCGTATATTATACGGGCAATACAACATGTACCCTGCAGGGAACTAACATATCCCACCTTAGGAAAAGGAAAATCATCTTCAGAAGTGCCTTGGTAGGGAATACATTAGTTCCCAGGAGGGTATTTATTTTGTAGCAAATACTGTATATATATATATACATACATAGATATATTCATATGTACCATTGATTTGTACGTTTGCTCCACGGTCCCTGATTTCACAGCAGTTTTCATGGCAAGCCCTGAAGAGGAAACCTGACAACCTGAGGACTGTAGCAGCAACTCCAAGTATGGCAATGCAGGATGTTCGGGTGGGAATCCCATCAATGCGTTGGGAAACTCGGAAACCCTTCGATGAGGACGTGTCTCCAAGTGAACCGGTGTTACCCGCAATCGCCTGGGTCGATGGTTGAACGATGTGTAGTTTCGTTACCGGGAGATGAGATGTTGGGAGATTGATAGTATCAATTCACATTTTCATACCTTCCCAACAGTTTCTATATCTCAAATTGAGCAAGACCCCACCCGGAAGGCACATGACTCGCAACTCCGGATGCGTATCAATCGGTTTTATTTGAGTTTGGAGCCAACATTAGCACATGCCATAATCACCAGGTGCGAGGAATGATGCCAAGATGCTGAAAAAATATGGGAGGTTGGTCGCTTATAAGATCTCAGAATTATAATTCACATCTTGTCATTTTCCAATACGATAAGGGTCTCACCAAAGGGGGGGGTTCTTTGAGACTGACACGGCAGGCTAGATGATGATAGATGATTATCAAATGATTATGATAGACGATTTTCAAATGATTTGATTATGATAGACGATTATCAAATGATTACTATAGATTAGTATCAAATGATTATGATAGATGATGATCAAAACAGCTGGATACCCACTATCCTTTCAGAGGCCATCCCATGGTTTGGGAAGAATTCTCAGATGCTCCAGTTTCTGCAAGGACTTTATCTTGAAGTTTTTTTTCAAGATGAGCCAAGCAAACCAAGATGTAGCATGCTAGTGGAGGACTCCCTCATAAAGCATCCTTGGAGTGGAAATGCAGCCAACTAATCTAGGTCCCTATCAACTTTTTTCGGCTTGTACGTCTCGATGCATGGTACAATGTACCATTTCCAAGTCAGTGATATTCCTGGAAAAAAAATACAGCTCTTGGTTTTTGTATATAACCTCAACCAAAATCAAGATGGAAAACACCCTTTGGTCAAGGCATTCTTTACCGATATCCTTGATCCATCCTCGTGGGAGGGTGGTTGGGAGTCTGTCAAAGGTTTGAGTACGCACGCGACAATGGCCTTTGTACCGCACGATCCTACATGTATCATGCAGTCTCTCGGTCCGGGTGGGTTGTGGTCACCATTTCCCCATGTGAGGTTGTGGCCTGGGGGGTGGACCGGAAATCCATCCTAAATGAAGAAACACATTGATGAAAGGAAAGATATGAAAAGATGATTTATTTCACCCAGAACTAAGTGCCGGGAGTACTTGGAGACGGATCTGTTTGAGGTAGAACGTAGTTCTTTGTTCTCTAAGCTCCCATTCAAAGTTGAGATAGTTGCCAGGGGTTGAAGTTCAAGGGGTATATCATCTTACATCAGTATTCAACATGTGCAAACATGCGCATCGTTTATCCATTGCACGAAACACCGTCCCCACTGCAAGAAACAACTATTTGTATCTATTTGTATCCATGGCAAACTTGGCCTTTTTTCTTGGTTTGTCAAAAGAAGAAAAAGGAAACACAAATTTGTCCTTATCAAACACCAACAACTCCCGCCCCGAGGCACAAGGGAGTTGTCAGAAGTGCAGTCCCGTAATTCCACCCGGCGGTGTCCGTGGCGCCATGTTTCTTGGCGTTTCACGCAGCGGTCGGTGGGTTTTGGTGTGGATGACGACTTGACCGAACGGTAGTGATGCCCACTTGTAACGCCATGACTGGGTGATGGTTTCAAGTATTTCTTATTTTTACCCCTATCCTTGGGGAATGATCTAATTTGACAGTTGCATATTTTTCAAAAGGGTTGGTTCAACCACCCACTGGTTGAGATATTGAGGAACACGGCTCAATGGGTTTGATTGAGATTGACACATTCTGAGTGATCCAGAACTATGTGACAAATTTGGGAGTCGGAAGCTACTGGCAGTATTCGCCAATAAAGCACAGCAATTTGGGATTCATTTCCTTCCCAGAACGTGGCTAGAGAGAGTTAAGTTGATTGGCCAACATCAAGTCATCCATGTTTGATCATTACAAGTGCATAGGATATTTCTCCATGAACCATTTGTTCAAGTTCGGCTGATTCTGGTTTGCACTCATGGCTCAGTTGAAGAAGACATCAAGGAATCTCATTTTGCACTGAAAAAATCAAACTCAGACTCAACAATTCTGCTGCGGAACAATCTCTAGAGATGCGTCAATCTATCAGGTTCTCAGCATTTGCTGCAAGGGTGGTCCTAGCAGGGATAGAACACAGCCACAATTTCGGTTGTTTTTTTTTTTTTTTTCCGGAGTTTTTGGGATCAACATTCCTTGAACTGTTCGACCATGATGAGTTGCTTCCTCAGCTCCCAAGGCTAGTGCGTGCTGGTGATGAAAATGCCATGATGCAAGCAGTAGCACAGCAACCCGTGGCAGTGGCCATTGATGGTGATGACACGGTGTTCCTTGGTGCATTTCAAGGTCCACGATGGTAGCATTGAACAATAAAGTCGACCGGATAGTTCTTTTACGGGTATACTTGCAATGGGACGGATAGGCTTCCAGAAGCTGGCTGGGTACACTAATCATTTTCATTTTGGGCAGCTGAGTAGCCACAGTTACTGTGGGTTTGATGAGTTTGCGATGCTGATTTCTTTCGAGGGCAGCACGAGATATCAACGACTATCAATGCAATGTTTCGATTATCCCATGATCCATTGTTCTCTCGAACTGTTGGTGGAATCCTCTGACTTGTTGAACATCTTCGGTGATTGAGAGATGCTCCGCGGTTTTGGCTGGAAAGAACCATGTTCTTTTGCATCTTCAAAAAGCTGTAGATGTTGAATTGAACAACACCTGCAACTTCGTAGTTGCTAGAAGCAGAATGATATTCACAAAATCATCCTAGGCTTCTGATATTCAAAGTTCACGTTAATTTATTCTGTAATCTTCAGGGTCTTATGCCAAGTTTCGAATACATATCAATGGACCCATGAATTTTTGATGCCAGGCCCCTAGGCGCGGAGAAACTCCGCCAGAGATCCCGATATCTTTAGACCAGGAAAAAACCCATGAGGAAAACAACTGGGAAGCGAGACACCCGCCAACCTAGATGAATAAGTAAGCTCCATGTCAAGTCATCAAACTCGTCATAAAATCCCAAGATCCACATCTTTTTTTTTGGCCCATTTTGCCGGATGCTTCAAAAAAAAAATCCGGACATCGGCGTTCGAAAACCAGTTGGAGGTTGGTTTCATGACCATCCCATGGATTTTTTTTTGGGTTTTCTCCTAGATGTCCGGTGGTTTTTGGATTTTTTTGTTGGGGATTTTCGGGTGTGATCCATCTCCGAAGGTTTCAGCTCTACACAGGCAACGAACGGGTTGGTGGTTGGGAAGGGGCGCGATTTTTTCGATGCCCGGGGGGGGGGGTTCCAATGTTGGAAACGGTTTTTTTGTTAACTAAATAGGCAGATCTTTTTAATAGGGTTGTTGGCAGTTCAGCCATATTTGAAGTGTAGTTTTGAACATTTAGATAGTTTTGTTGAATTAGGGTTCTACTGTTTATCTATCTACTATGGCTTGCCCTTCTCTGCTTTATATTCCTGTATATTTATGGATTACATGGCTGGGGGTTACCCAGTGGTAGATTACTACCCAGTATATGCACATGAATATATGTATGCTAACATGCACATGTACTGATTGGTATTGGTATCACACCCCACCCAGCAGTAGATTAGTAGATCATGCCAATTATGCCCCATAATGCGAAACATATCCGGTACAAGCATGAGCAGCACATATTATTTGTATTGCAATGTACCGTACGCTAAACATGAATAAACTACCAACCCGAACTGGCGAGCTGAGCAGTGATCAACACCCTGATCATTTGCTGTAAATTGGGCATTTTACTACCTACTTCAGCACCCTTCCAGGCGGCATTATCAGCAGCAATTGCGGCACGAAATTGGATCATGGTGTTCTCCTGGTAGGTTATGGCAAGAGTGGAGGCCGAAGGGTGTTGCAAAGATGTCACAGGGAAACGTCGGGCTCGCAGAACGTGGAAAATTCCCAGCGAATGATGAGTTCTTGAACTTCGAGGAATTCCTTAGTGAAACACATGTTCCTTCATATTTTGGCTCCACCACAATGTGCATGCCCATTTCCCTTGATCGGATTCCCCCATCACAACGTTTTTCTGATCATCCGAGAGACAGCAATTCAAGTCATAAACAGCAAAACATTGGGAAATACGGGATTTCAACTTCACACTGAATCATCCATCATCAAGCCTCGGTTTTGTGTTTTGCCCATAGAAGCTGCCTAGATTTTGGAAAAACAATGTATTCCTTGGATTTCCGTGGCTAGACAGATAGACAGTTGGAGCTGTATATAGCTCCATGTTTTTTTTTCCCAGTTTTTCCACTCCTAAAGGGCAGTTTTTCGCAGTGTCAAAGTCTTCAAAGTGGTCGAGACTTTCCACCTTTTCTTTCGTCAAAATTGGCGTTTTTGCAGGACAGGGGTATTGGATCATCAAGAACTCCTGGGGTATTGGATGGGGAGAAGATGGCACCTCGTCTCGAAACAAACATCTTCACCTTGTGGGATGGGTGGTTTTATCCCAGGTGAGGGTGACCTTAGGAATGGGTTGGCAGCATGGCCAAGCCACCATGGACCCGGCACAATTGGTTTGGGAAGGTGATCCTGGTGTCCCTTGTGTGTTATGGCATCCTTGGGTCGGAACCGAATAGAGCACCTATCATCTGAAAAACTTCAGCACCGAATATTTTTGAAAAGTGAGCTTAGCTTAGAGTCATCAAGAATTATCGATCGCATCCAACGGGAAAGGTGATTCTCAAGTGACACTGAGATTCCGAGGGGTGAATTTTGGAGGGGAGCCACCGATGTTTGTTACCTCAAAAGGTTGGTAACCACCCACCCAAAAAGGAAAACCAATATCTGTAGGGGAATTCCCTTCAGTTATATAGGTTTCAGTTTTTCGACTCTATATATTCCCTTATTTAAGATGGGAAAATGTATCATTCCATGCCAGATACGACTCCCAAAAAAATCCCAAAAAATCCAAAATTTCCCCGCCAAAACCTCAGCATCTTTCAGTCCGGGAACTCCTAAGGCTTTGGTCGTTTGGCACGTGGTGTTTCGGGTGCAGGATGTCTTGGGGGTTTGGAGTCTTGGGCTTTGCATTTTCAAAAACGGTAAAACTATGGTTTGTTGATGGCTAAGACATGATGAAGCAGTTGAGGGTGATAGTGCATCCCAAGTTATCTTCATAGTTGATTTGTATGATATAACATATGTATTATCAACTCTGATATGTTTGTATTATTGTAATGTGTATATATATATATAAATATGTATATATATTTCTTTTTGATAATATATACGTATTTATTTATCTATAGACACAGGTGGTGTGGTGAGCCGGATTGAAACGACATAGTCGTCAATTTCGCCAATTTCGCAAGCAGGGAGAATTCATCCCGTGCCCGACGAGCTCGTTTTTTTTGCTATGCAGAATATTCGACGAATCACTGGAGAGATGTATGCAACTCTATCAAACATTGACGGATGAACTACCGCGCTCACATGGTGTGAAGGATTTTGTCCACCAAATGTTGAGGTATTTTTACAATATATCCCAATACTTTCCTAAAGGATCTATCAAGAAATCTTATGAACTACAGTGGTAGACGGACATCCCACGGGTGCATTTTGGCGTATATAGAACAATGTTTTTGTTTAAGAGGAATTCTCCTGCTTTGACACCCTTGGAATCCTAGTTGTATGCAATGTATGATGTGGCAAGATTCAGAGATGGACATCTCTCATTTTGTCGCTTTCTGAACCTTTATTGGGGACAACCAGCCTTGCTGCAACAAGTTAGCTGTTGACATCAAAATGACAGGTTGTTGTAGCTGTCATTTACAACTTGTCAGTTAATATATTCTTGTTTTGAATTCACTTTCCTCCTTGCTCAATATCCTCAAAGTCAAAGTTGAATGTTTTTTGTTTTGCCGGGATGCTTTCTAAATATTCAGGTTCATCAGGCTAGTCCTGGGTTTGATAGCGTCCGCGTTGGCTTGTGTTTATAAATATATAGCGGTGTTTGATGCTCTTTTCCAGGAGAATGCGGAATCTTATCGCAAGCTAGCTATCCTGTCCTGGACAAGGGAAAGGCAAGCGGCTTCTCAGTGGTTTCCTACCGATTCACCGTAGGAACTTGAAACAGGAATAGTAATTACTGTTGATTTCTAGAAATCAAGCAATCAACACTTGAGATTGTTAAAAGGCACAATAATTTTCATGCGAAAAAACGGTCAAATCAGCTGGTGGGTGCGGGATGTTTACCCATCAATACTGTATAAATGAATGGATATGGACCTGTCTGAGCGGATGCTTTGGAATGGTAAGGCTCAAATCCTCGGGGAATGTGCTGGAAGATTAAATATCCAATCTTGACGAGCATATGTTTCAAGTGAAAATTTGAAACCATTTAGTTGTCTTTCAAGATAAATGTTTCTTCCCAAAAGGTACAGTAAGAGCAATTAGACGCTATATATAGAGTTGTTTGAATTTCTAAGATGCCCGTCCTTTTCCGTCATTTTTTTTTGGGTTGGATGGTAATGTTGCTCCCACCTCCGACCCAGGTAGTCCCAGGTACCTTTGATCCAGCACCTGGAACTGTAGCAACTTTGGCAGAAAAATCCTGCTTTTCGGGATGGGGGTGCGGCTTCCAATTTCCTTTGATAAGGCTGCATTTTTTGTATTATGGATTGCTTCATGTTCATGTACGTATATATACATAGTATTAAGCAATTATACATACATCATATATCATATATATTATATATGAGATATGTGTAGATATATATATATATATACACACACACACCTCTATTTTCTGCTTCCCATGTTACCAAGCACAAGTTTAAAGTTGCTTCATATTCATATTTATCAGTGTTTATTCCACTTTTCCCAAGGTTGATTCACATGTTGCTACAAAACTGAGGCAGCTTTGTTCTTGGCAGTCATGGCTGCCTGCTGTCTGATGGTGCGGGGTGCAGGGAAACCACTGTTAGCTTCAAGGTGTTTCTGAAATGCTTAGGAGTTCTATCTTGTCGTTCCAAGATGACAATGATTGAACCGGTTGACATGGAGGTTAGCAATGATTACCAGTTTTGAAAAAGGTGGGTTCTAGAAGACACATCAAGAGTACGTTTGCCCTGGGAAGAGGTTCAAGTTTTTTTTGAAGGGATAGCTGCTGGTTTTTTCAGATCTATCCGACCGACTTTGTGGCTTTGGTCTTGGAAAAAGTCACTCTGTTCAAAAACCTGAAAACAAACACCTACATAGAATTCAACAACATCAAAAGGCAACAAAAATCATACAAATGTCGAAATGCCCTTCGAAATCGACATTTCAACAGTTAGTGAACGTGACACCCTACAGAAACAAAATCAAAGAAAACAGCGTGAAAAGCCGATGATTTTCATACTGTTGATTCAAGAAATCCCAAACAACCACCTGGGATGTTTTATATCAAACCCTGTAAATAATGGGATAAAAACCTACCAACTTCCAACCTCAACTGGTGAGTTGATCCCGGATTTCTGAACCATCAACAGTTGTCCTCCCTTCTCCAGGGCTTCCTTTACATGCAGTTCTGCCGGCGTCGCGCGCCACGGGGCCGTGCCTTGTTGTCCTGGAGCACTCCAGCTGCAGGGAAGCTCAGTGAAAACCTCGATGGAAAATCCCAGGTGCTTCACTAGAATTTCTAAAAAATAGGTGATGATCATCAACCCTTGTTCATTGTAGGAACTCTATAAAACCTACAAGTTAAAACTCTCCTTCTCAATGTATCTTGTATCAACAAACAAAATGATCCTGGCATGGCTGCTGACGGATAGCATCCGACGATTTGTGGATACAACAAACCATGAATCAAAATATCAGTGGGATTTTCAGGGACCCCCCCAATTTTTTTGGGACCCCCTTATTTATAGGTCCCTCGAATGACCTTCCTGACTCCAGGCGCCAGCTCCAACAGCTCCTAGTGTTCCTGCAAGGGTAGTGAATCCTTGGGCAGCTCGGCAATCCTTTGAAATGTGGATGATCCTTGTTGTTGTTGTTGTTGTTGTTGTCGTCCATGATCTAAGCTCAACGTGGGTCGATTCATCAAGGCTCAACAAGCGGTGACTCCAGCACCAACAGCAGCTTCGGCTCCTCCGTCTGTTGAGGCGAGGTTGCAAGGTCATTTGTACTAGGGTAAAACTCCTTGACTTCAGTTTTTTTTTGAAGCAGAGTTGCTGAAATAGATGTGCAATTTATCAATTAGTCATGGTTTGTTTCGAAGTTTTTTTTAGTGATTTCACACCTATTTGGGTACGATTTGGATTTTGATGTTGATTAATATGAACAAATGAGTAGTTCAACCATCACCTTCTTTTGATTTGTGTTGGGTCCTGGAACTTCGTGACGATCCGTGTGTGTTTTCCCAGGAGATGGCTAGATTTCCCACCACCACAACACCAGCAGCATCACCAGCACCATCATCATCACACCCACAAAACCACGTCCATGAAAAAAAAGTTCTTTTCATGTCAAGTTCACTTGTTTGAAATCTCTCCAATCTGATGCTCTCACGTTGATGGTATCTTGAAAACACATTTGTGATCCGTCACATTTATAAACTTTTTTTTTTTTTTCTGGCGAAAGTTTTTGATTGACCTTTCAAGTGGGAAAAAAAAAACATGGTGGAGATGGTGGAGTATCACTTACAGATAGCTGAACCACTTTTTGAGGTGGCCAGAAAACTGTTCGGATAAAATTTTCACTTCAAAGAGCCGAAGGTTTGCGCAAGGTTTTCTCCATTTTTGTCAGCCGACTCAGATGACCTAAAGTTTAGCAATGCTCAAAATTTTCCAAAGACCCTTTTATTTTGAAGATGCCAGTTGGATGTTGGATGTTTTCCTTGCAAACAATTCTTCATCCCGCACACCAGGACCAGTGACTTCTGATTATGAAAATTAAAAAAAAGAGCAACCACTTTGGTGAGTTGGTCAACAAAAAAAGTTGAAGTTTTGGGTGGAACAAAATCACTCACTATCTTCCAACCCCCCAAAAAAACACCGTGACGTTTGCGTTGCACCTTCTCCACTGGATTTTGGTACTGGATCTTCCAGGCGGGTCGGATGGGCAATTCGGCCAACAGCCGATTGGTGAACCAATGAGTTGGTTGTGACAAGGTGTGAAGCGGTAATGGATTTTGTTTGTGGGTGCTGAAAGACAAAGTTTTAGTGCTGATTTATGGGATCATATTTTATGTATACTGTATGAAGATTTATATAAGTAATATATATGTAGCTTTGTATATATATATATATTCTATATATCATTTGTATACCTACTTATATAGATTTTATAAATGTAAGAATCTTGTATGTCCTTAAAAGCATATATATATATATTTTCGTGAGCTTGGGAAAAATGAGCCTATCAATTCGTATGTCACCGTTGTTTGATATTTGCTTTTGATACTTGTTTCATAGGGGCGTCTATGCCCAACCCCCCTTCAATGCTAAGACAGGAAGCAACCAGCCATGACAGATTCTTCGCCAGCAAAATTGCCAAGGCCAACAAAAGCCGCACAGAATCTTCTATGGCATCTCAAACCATAGATTTGGGTTTAAGTGACTCTTACATTTCAGGTGAAATTCAGTGAAATTGGCGGAACAATACGAAAAAGCACCTAGATGCTTGAATGATATGAATTAACTTGTGCTTGGTACTTCAATAGGGTTTGATACATCCTTTTTGGACCTTAGTGGCTTTTTTGGAAGACACATTGCAGGCAGCAGTAGGTTGATAGGTGCCCTAGTGATAGGGTTTTTTCCTACATCCTTTGTTTGGGACGTTTTTTGGGGGGATTGGGCCGCCATCACACATAGACCTGAGGTTCATTTGATCTGCCGGTTCAAAGTTTAGTGACAGGGTAGAAGCCACCCAAAAACTCTCAGAAAATACTTACAACATGGAGAAATCATGGAGAAATCCTCAATTTTCAGGTTCCATCTTTAAAACTTTGTGATTGTTACCCTCAAGGTATGTAGTTGTTGATGGCTTCGTGGCCCCTACTTTTGATCAAACGCGAAAGTGGCGCGAAAATTTTCTGTTAAACACCAGAACTTTTTCTTGGGAAGTTCCATGGTGCTGATTTCTTGATAAACTGTGGTAACTGTGATGTTGTTTTCTGTGTGTTTGTATTAAAAAAATATTGCCAGAACATTTTTGGAATGATGATTCCAGAGTCCTGGGTGCCGATCTTCAGGAGTTTGACAACTACGTCTTCAAGCGGTGAGAGAAGTGATTTCAAGTACACGAGCCAGCCAACATGAGCCCACTGAAGAATACAGTTTTCGTCGTGTGTTGGCAAGACATTCCAATCTTAGATGACCCAATGATTGATTTCCGTCACTATTCTCATTGCAATATAGTTGATCATTGGTGGTTTCCTTGTTTTGAAGATGGTGTTCAATCAACCACATCTTGGAACATCATTTCTTGGCTTGTATTTTTCGCTATTACTGTGGTCATGTTGTCGTTAAAGTTTATGACGAGAGATCTGCGCAGCGTTGCGCGACAATAGCAACCCCCCCATCCTTCTTTTGCAACCGTTGGATCTGTTGGATCTAAGATTCAAACGGGCCCAAGGGTGTCACAGTGGCTGCATGCTTGGTGCAGTCAGATTCAAGAGTTGGTCAGTTGAAAAATGTTTAGTGTGTTGGTGGAATGTTACATATAAAATAGATACCACTTCAGATTAACAGCTCTAACATTCGAACCATGAGAATTATAAGAGAGAGAGAGAGAAAGAGAGAGAGAGAGAGAGAGAGAGAGAGAGAGACTGGANAGAGAGAGAGAGAGAGAGAGAGAGAGAGAGAGAGAGAGAGAGAGAGAGAGAGAGAGAGAGACTGGAGATTGCTAGAGGGGCGTTGAATAGCCCGGCGGACTTCAAACATCCAAATGTTGATCTGCTAAACAGACCGCGATCAGTGCCTCGCTAAGGCCTTGCTAAGACACCTACAAGTGTGTAACAATGTACAGGATAGATGATAGCTCACATTTAATACAGTAGTTCTCTTGGTCTTCCGTGTTTCATTGTGACTATCGTGAGTTCCTGACTGTAGAGGAAGCGTGAACACAATGAAAAAAAGGTTTTCATCCGACTTGGTGCTGACCATCCCAGGTTTGATCTTTTGCACAGGGCGGAACACCTGCGGTGCCCGAGCGCCGAAAAAGGGTAGAAAAGTATAGAAAAGTAACGGTGCGAGGCTTGCAATTACAGAAATATCAGAAATCCCACAGGATCATGATGGGTGAACCATGATTCTTGAGTGGTTCATGATTTCTTTTTATCGACCTAATTGAAAAGTGATATTAGGATTTGTCTCGTTCCCTCTTGTGAAATTTTGAAGGCCTGAAATCTTTGGCACATGTTTTCGTAGTTTTACCAGTGGCGAAGTCAAATACGATGCCTCGGATCTTGCCAGAAACTCACATCCAAGGTCATCTCACACTGCAACCATGTCACGCAGCTTCGTACCATGTCACATCATTTCACGTGCGAAATTCCTGAGAACTAAAAACAGAAGTTGACGTTTCACTAAGCAGAAGTTTTCGCAACCATTGCTCTCTTCAAGGTCTCAAAAAGGGGCTCAATAAGAGCTCACAACATTTATATATTTTAGATAAATACATTTATCGGAACAGGAATCTATGCAGAAGGTGCCCCCTTTCAGGAAAAAGGCGAGCATTCCAACCAACCCAACATCAAATCGGTTCACTTCGAAGGGTCCTTGATGTTATTGTCGTATAAGATGGAAACTCTTTAATATGTAGATTTATGTAGATTTCCATATATCTACGTACATTATATTAGATATTTGCAAGTACACTTAAAAGACATGAAGCAAAGAAACACATACAAATTCTGACTTCCAAGCACTTCTCCACGTAAGGATGTTAACTTCTTCATTTCTTCCGCTTCGTCAAGTCAACTTGTGCCCCCACCGTTCACCGGTCCGGTGCTTTAAAGTTTAAGCCGCCATGCCAACAGCGTGGCTCGACGGAAAGGGTTGGAAATGCTTGGAAAGATGAGAGATGGTGAACAGGGAGAGGTTCCAAACAAAGGTGGCAAAATGAAATGGATGGAAGTCTTCGCAAATCATGTATATGATATCATGTCGTTCAAGTGCAATTAGTATTGGAACATGTGGTGAAGAATCGTTGGATGTTGAGTAGATATTGGTAGCAACTCCATGGAATTGGAGCCATATTTCATCTTTTCATTCTGTGTATATATAGTTTTGTCAACTGCCAAGACTCGTATTTGGTGTATTTGCTGGATATTTTCTTGGTTCGAAATTGGGATATCTTCAAGTCCATAGGAGGCACCACATCATGAACCCAAGTCTTCCTGGCTCAGTGGATTCTACCTTTCAAAAGATCGTAGAAGGTCCAACAGTTCTATTGCTGCAGGAAGAAATTCCCTGAAAAGACAGAACTTCTTCTTCCTGGGATTCATTTTCGGGGATAATATTTGCATCCATGGGATGCATCTTGTGCGGAAAGATGTCTGGTGTTTTGGTGTTTTTGGACCCTCAGGACCCTTAGGACATTAGGATCCCACAAAATCCCATTTGGATGGTGTCAGGAAGCCGACAAATATCGATGCTCAACGCATCCTTGCCATCATGGACGACTTGCGTCGACTTTTAAGGGGCGGAAATTTGGGGTTGACCTTTGATGTGTCATATGGGAAACAGAATGAAACAACAGATTGGGTAGATGAGTTTCCGAAGTTCAATAGATTGGGGAGACATGATGGTTGTTTGGTATCGTGGGATTCAGTTGTTCCAAGATATCATCCAAACAAATGCGAAGGCTTGGAGAGGAGACGGGTGTCTTTATTCATTGTTGGTAAAGCTTTGGCCTCGGACATGTAAGGCCACAAGGCTTCACTTCTCTTGAGATCTACTGTACTTTTTCAAGATCTTTCAAGGCATACATGTTTTGAGTCACTTGATTTTTCTTGACAATCATCTAAGTCTTCAAGTCTTTAATCATACCGTGGTTTAACATTTCGAACCGACTTTTTGATACTCTTTCTTTTCATCTCGAAAATTGGGGCAAGATGCAACCCTTTTTAGGAATGCATTTTTGACATTCAATGGGTTCAACCACTGCGCCCTCAGCATCTGTGAAACTGCCCGCCAACGTGGTGACCAGGACGAACTCAAAGAAAAGTTGACCTTCCTCTCCTTTGTCTCAGCGCAGGTGTGGTTGTAGTTGTGGTTGTGGTTGTGGTTGTGGTTATGGTTGTGGTTGTGGTTGTGGTTGTGGTTGTTGTTGTTGTTGTTGTTGTTGTTGTTGTTGTTGTTGTTGTTTCTGCTGTTCTATTGAACTCTTGAAGGACATGAGTTGTTCTTCTTGTTTTTGTTGGTTTAAAGTTTAAAGCCACCATTTTTTGAGGGGTGATCAGTGATAACTTCGCCTTTGCCATGCAGGTCTTGGCAGGTCTTCAAGGTGAAGATGGTTCTGCCACCGTGGAGATCTTAGGGCCTGGGAAACTCAGAGGGTCAGGAGGTTGGTTTTCCATGTCGGTTGTTTGAATGAGATTTCATGAGATTTACCGAGATTTGGTGAGGTTCGGTTTGATATTCTTGCAGATTTGGTGACCAATTCGTTTGATCTGGTGAGATTTTTTAGCTCAGAAAAAAAACAAAACCATGGCAGGAATGGCAGCTGAGAACTGAGGATCTGTTGAGCTGCAACAACTTAATGCTGAGGGTGCCAATGGCCATTGAAGGTTTATAGGGATTCCCTAGGCAAAAACAGTACACCCCCGAAGATTGACATAGAACCTGAATCAACTTGGGAGAGGTGCTGCTCAAATTCCTTACAGCTCCAGTACAGCAGTTTTTTCGGTAGTTTCGCGGAAGCTTCCTGGCGATTTCGTGATGAATTTGAGTGAAGTCTCGCTTGTGAAGCAAAGCAAGCGTCGTCGCATCGATGACACTAGTGCCAGCGCTGTGGGAGAAGGGTTGATAGAGCTCAAGGTGCTAAGCATCAGTGGTGAATGCATGTTGATATTGAATGTAGCAGACTCCATGCTTGGTCGCGAATTATGGAAGTTGATTTTGGATAAAATTCCATCCAAGCCAGGCCTTCACTTAGTTGTGTCCCATACTTCAAAGCTTGTGCTGTATGAAAGTTTGCAGCAACAAGGACTTGGGGGTCAACGGGCACAGGTGTGGGCTACCTACATGCCCGTCAATTTGCATGCAGCCTGGTGTTTTGCCCAGGGACAGAACGTTGAGGATGATGAGTTTTCATTGAATGGGATTACAGAAGTGACAAATGCTAGTGAGGAAATGCCCGCCTTGTTGCGCAATTTGCCCCAGAGCCTTCACACCTTGACTTTCGATAAGAATTTCAATTCGGAAATTCATCACATGAGATTGCCAGCAGGCCTTCGACGTTTGGCTTTTGGGTATTTTTTCAATCAGAGCCTCGACAATGTGACATGGCCAGCAGGCCTTCAAAGTTTGACTTTTGGATATTTTTTCAATCGGAGCCCGGACAACGTAACATGGCCACCAGGCCTTCAACATATGACTTTTGGATATGCTTTTAATCACAGCCTGGACAACGTGACATGGCCAGCGGGCCTTCAAAGTTTGACTTTTGAAGGAAATTTTGATCAGAGCCTGGACAACGTGACGTGGCCAGCAGGCCTTCAAAGTTTGACTTTTGGTGTGAACTTCAATCAGAGCCTNGCAAGGTGACATGGCCAGCAGGCCTTCAAAGTTTGATTTTTCGAGGAGATTTCAATCAGAGCCTAGACAACGTGACATGGCCAGCAGGCCTCCAAATATTGACTTTTGGCGGGAATTTTAATCAGAGTCTGGACAACGTGACATGGCCAGCAGGTCTTCAAAGTCTGACTTTTGGTATGAATTTCAATCAGAGCCTGGACAACGGGACATGGCCAGCAGGCCTTCAAAGTTTGACTTTCGGTAATAGGAACCTCCAAAGTTTGCAAGTCTGTGATGTGTTGCCAGGGGCATTAGGTCACTTGGCGATTGGAGAGATGTCGATGAAATGTTGAGCTGCCTCAGCAACGCCGTCACCATCCACCTTCAAACAAAAGGCAGAGAAAAGAAGGCGGCGGATAGGGTATTTAATGATGATGATGATGATGATGATGATGATGATGATGATGATGATGATGATGATGATGATGATGATGATGATGACTACCGCATTCCCTTTCCTCTTAACAGTGCAAGACACAAAAGCAAAAGTAACCTGCTGGAATCGAAATTCGGTCCCTACGAAAACAATGCTTTTTTGTTTTCGGTGCAAGACCATTTCAATGATAGATTCTAGGGCCGACATTTCATTTATTTGGGCTTCTTTTGTAGCTTTGCGAGTTGTATCCTGTTTGGGTGAAAACCACCTTTTCGCTGATATTGTTGGGAAGATTTTTCGAGCATGGGATGTTGATCATACGAGTTGGGACGATGAATCATTCACTGGCTGGTGAGTTGGTGATGTTGGTGTAATGTTTTTTCATTAAAAGAGGAGTCTCCTCCTGGAAGATGATTTTCCTTTCCAGGGGTCCATTCTCAGGTTCCATGTTCCTGAGGAGCATCCAAATTTGTATTATTTGGATATTTTTGGATTATCACGGTGACGATTGAAGCACGATTTTTCCAACTAAGATTTGGTCAGATGTCGACATTGTGTTGATGATCATGGTAGGAAACATGTTTGAACAAATACCAATGGTTTGTTGCAAAAAGTTGTCTATTTGAACGCAAAATTTGTTTCCAAATGTTTAATTTCCACATCAATCTTACCTTTTCACCAGGGATTATCGAAACGTACAAACCTATTTGCTACCAGGTTTTGGATGCCTACAGCCTGTTGAATGCGGGCCATTCATGTGACTTTTTGTGGAGCATCGCAACATTTTTTCCTCACTTTGGGCGAGTTTATCTTTGAAGATCTTCATGTAATTTTTCAATCATCCTGAATTTAGGTTTTGATTGGAGCATACCAGACCGATCTTTTTCCCCTCGGAGCCCCTCATTAGGGGTTGACCAAAAAACCAAACGGCGTACCGGAGCTACAAGGCCGGAACTCATGAAATGCTTCGCCGAGCAGCTCAGGCCAATCTATTCTTTGCAATCAAGATGGTACAAGGTCGTGTAGTGTGATGTAGGAATATAGGGATGACCAGTTGGCAACATCTGTGTTTTTGTTGATTCCACAAATATATCAAAACTATGAGGGCGAAAGGTGCTATCTTAGTTGCAGGGAGTGTAGGTGTCTGCCAGCAGCGCAGGTTGGAAGATTTATACGTCATGGCCAGTGGAGAGGGTGGTGTCTCTGGCAGAGTTGCACTCTCGAAAATTTGAGAGAAAGGAGGTGGAAAGGTTTAGATCCCCCCAAAGTTGCAGGAACAAAACCAAGGAAGGGAAGCATGCATCCAGAAGTGAATTCACATCGTAAGGTACAGAATATTTTCTCATCAAACGATGGTTTAAGCTTAGATACATTGTTTTGGAAACATTTCTAGTCTGCCAGTTTCTTAGCTGGACACAAGTGATTTTCACGCTTTTTGATGTTTCCTCAACGCTCAAGTGGATTGGCTACAAGGATACCCCCGTTATGTGCTTTTGGGGAATTTGTCTTAGCTGAAATGTCAGTGAAGCGGTGCTTCAATGATCAGAGTTTTGAGTTCTTGCGCTTCGTTTTGCTTCATGGAAACGGAAGATCATCATCACCACCACCAGCATCATCATCAGCATCATCATCATCATCATCATCATCATCATCATCATCATCACGATCATAATCACCACCATCATCATCATCATCATCATCATCATCATCATCATCACGATCATAATCACCACCATCATCATCATCATCATCATCATCATCATCATCATCATCATCATCATCATCATCATCATCATCATCATCATCTTCATCTTCATCTTCATCTTCATCTTCATCTTCATCTTCATCATCACCTCTTTGCATGCTGAACAGGATGCCACCATAGCGCCCCTGACTTTAGGGGATCACGACTCAGGTGGCTACAGGAGATATACTGGAAACATACACCCAGCAGAAGAGATTTTACCAAATCCTTGAGTCTAGCAAACCATGTGTTTTTTGGCCAGCAGGGAGATTCCCGTAAATGGGTAGCTTCACTTGAGTTGCTTATGGACTTGATGAAGTTGGCTGTAAGGGGGTTTAAGATAAGCAGATTTCACTGCAAGTTGAAGATGTTTTTCCAAAACATGGGTCATTTCAATGGCAAGCTTTGTAAATCTTGGTAACTGGATGTTTAATTGACATATCCGATTTACTAGCATGGTATCCCGTTTATTTTTTCAGATACCAAACGGGATTGTTCACCTTGTGTGCTTCCGCAGCTGAAATTTATTCAAGTGAAAATTATATAGATGGATGTTCAATCCAAGAAATTTGCAGCATGCAAAACCAAGATACACTTCACTGTCTGAGATTGTCACCATGAACTTTGGGTGTCGAATTCTGATGAATCATGCCTAAGTTCCAGAGTCAGAACTCGTCAGCTGTAGCAAATTGAGTGCCAAGAATTATAGTGAGTCATATATTGATTGATTATAGTATTTCCTACTGTTGATGGAAGAAATCCTGCACCACCTGGGATGTATGAAACCCTAAAAATAACGGGATACTTATCATATCAACTGGTGCAGGATTTCAGCCATCAACAGTAGTTGGTGGAATGATGTTGTACATCAAGAGCAGCCACCCCATCTCATCCACTCTATTTCCAAGCTGCAACATTTTCAAGTTTTTCTGGGACAATTTATAGGGACCCCACCATCAAGCAACAACAAAACACACTTGAGGTATGGATCAGGGTATCAGGGTAGCCCATTTTCCTCCCAAAAAATGGCCACAAAAAAGTTCAACATGAAACTCTTTACAACGGGGGGAAAGTCCCACAAGAAGGTTTATAGTTTATATGATTCCTCCAACTCTGGCAACAATTTCACCTACCAATAGCGGGATGGGCAGACCTCTTTGCCAAGACACCATGACGTCACGCCATGGGTGTCTTCTTTGTCACCCTGGTGACTGTGGCTACCGCGCTTCGGTGTCACCTGGGAGGAGTTCAAGAGGAAGAGGTGAGGGGACAGCTGCCCTTGGTGATGCTAGTGTTGGACCTTCTCTTTGTTGGTAAGATGGGGAAATAGGTGTTCTTGAAAGCAGCCAAGTTGGTTTTGTTGTCTGTGTCTTCTGTTTTTTTCTTGATTTTTTCCATATTTGAAATGTAATGTATATATGTTTCCTGTAAAGAATATCCCCCTAGCCACACTGCCAGTCAAATCATCAATCCTATGCAATGTTTAGGTGGTTGGATGCGGCATCCTAGGACAGGGGGAATGCAACTCTTGACTGCGTGATTTGGAAGAGCGCTCGATCTTTGAGATGTAGAAATCATTTGTAAAAACACACCCAGCCATCCAACCCAACCACTTGATGACCCCCGCACCGCCCATGGTCCAGGAATGTTTCGCTATTTATATATATATATATATATACATACTATTTATTTTCATTTTTCCTTGTCAACTGCTGTAGGTGCTCCAGAAGCTCCACTTTCCCTGTAGTTCTGCTGGATCGTGTCTGGTACTGGTTGCCAACTACCTGGTTCAACATGGTAGACCATCCTGTGAGCAGCTGCAAGTGGAGGCCATATGAACTGAAAATCTCAAAGTTCCCCTCAAAAAACCGCACAGTTTCCTACGAAAATGATTGAACATGGACCATTTGACAAATTTAGAGGGTTATCTAATTTTGAGACGCGCACCTGTTTTCACCATTCAAAGGTACTTATTTGGGAGAAGTCCAGTTGAATCCAAATTCAAAATCATATGAGATTGAGGCAGTGAGGCTACAATCTCCAAGTTAATAACCAGCGGATATTCTGGGGGTATAGAGGGGATGAAATCCTAATCTTTGAACCACATCATTGAAATTTACGGTATTACTCCTTGGATGATGCCTGGATTCAAATAGTCCACTACCACTACTACTACTACTACTACTACTCCTACTCCTACTCCTACTCCTACTCCTACTCCTACTACTACTACTACTACTCCTACTCCTACTACTCCTACTACTCCTACTACTCCTCCTACTCCTACTACTACTACTCCTACTACTCCTACTACTCCTACTACTCCTACTACTACTCCTACTACTCCTACTGCCACTGCTACTGCCACTGCTACTGCCACTGCTACTGCCACTGCTACTGCCACTGCTACTGCCACTGCTACTGCCACTGCTACTGCCACTG
>DF244613.1:14609-25138 GCA_000507305.1 Breviolum minutum Mf 1.05b.01 | reverse complement strand
GGAGCCATCTTATATGACGATCTATTTCTTCACCTGTTTTTTTGCCTTCTTAGGTTGAGGCTCAACTTCGGTTTTTGCCTTCTTAGGTTTAGGCTCAACTTCGGCGTCTTCAGCTTCAGGCTCCAAGCATGCCAACTTCTCACCAATCTCCAAGCCCGTGACGTTTCGCATGCAAGGAATCTGGATTCCAGGATGCACTGATGACTTCATCCAAAAGACTTCCATGTTTATCTTTTGGTCGGCCTTCATCTTCTCCTTCTTGACTACAGTGACAAACCAAAAGGGGGCAAGGAAGCCAGCTTCATTCCTGTTTTTTGGCATGTGTCCAAAAACAAATTTCAAGACCTTCAAGAGACCTGACTGTATTTGATCACATGCAAGTCTCATCAAACAGCAAAATTGGGAAAGCATATATGGAACTATGATATATCTCTGATTTTCTATCGAGGTTCTCAAGTTGAGGCACGACCACTGTTGGCGACAACCAGAAACATGCATCTGCGAGATCAGTCTTGATCTCCCAGGTTTGTTCCTTCAATGTGCTGTCCCGTATCTGGCTGCTCACACGCAGCGTAGTCGGAATCAGCACCAACTTCTTCGCAGCCACTTTCTTGGTCACAATGGCTGCCCTGTCTGGTTTAGTTTGCAACGATAGGCTTTCGTAGCACCCTTGGTGCTCCTCAGTCAACTGCTGCAGCTCTAAGCTGATCTTGGCCTTCGTGATATGCATGCGCATATCAAAGTTCTCATGTGGCAGGCTACAGCTGAAATCTGTGATCAAGGTGGGGAGGGGCTTCGGAATGAACACTGCCCAAGAGTCACACAGGAACTCCTTTGACGGGACCTTCCGAATCAACCCCTTTCCCATGTCAATTTTCACTGGTCTTCTGGTCCTTCTTCATTCGGACGCTTTGGCCAACCTTGAAGCCCTTCTCTTTCAACAGGGATCCTGGGGGTTTCATGGAGCCGTCTTCGGCCAGTTCACGGAATGGAACATCACTCTGTTTNACCCCTTTCCCATGTCAATTTTCACCTGCTCACCCGTGATCTCCACCAAGATGCCACTGGTCTTCTGGTCCTTCTTCATTCGGACGCTTTGGCCAACCTTGAAGCCCTTCTCTTTCAACAGGGATCCTGGGTCTTTCATGGAGCCGTCTTCGGCCAGTTCACGGAATGGAACATCACTCTGCTTCGGCTTTTCCACAGCAGGCATCTTCACCGCTGCAGTAGCATGCTCCCAACGATTGGGGATCTCTTGCTTGGTGATGGCAGATAACAGGACCACCACATCGTTGCAAACAGCTGCAAGTGAATCATATTGCTCTTTGGTCTTCCGTTGCAAGACCACATCCACACATGAGCACTCAAAAAGCCCCATGGCATTGACGCACTGGGGGTGTGAGAGCCATGTTTCACCAACCTGTTTCAACAAAGCCCGGACCTCAGTCATGACATCACTGGCTTCCGACACCTTGTCATATAATTCTTTGGTGAATGACCTTTTGATTTCTGATGCAGACAATCCTCTAACATAAGCACATTTGAGTGCTGCATGCCTCCACCGGGCCAGCTGAGAAATCTTGCCACTCACATCCCCTGACAAGCTTGACCAAATCTCTGGAGAAAGAAATTTGCCACTCACATTGTTTCGGACAAAAAGCTCTGTCTCCAAGAGTAGAGGAGCCTTGCTTCCTCCTGAGAACTTCAAGGCAAAGGCCCACATGTGGGCCAAGCTTGCAGCAAAAGGAGGCTTAGCTGCCAAAGCCCTTTGCTTAATGGCCTGGAAGTCCACTGGCTCACCGTTGCTGTGCTTCTGCATGAAGAGGTTGTGCAGCCTGCGCAACATCTGTAGTTCATTCTCACCTCGATTCAATGAAGCATTCCCACTTTGCTGAATAATATCAGCAAGCTGGGGGAACTCCTTGGCGATAAACGAAGGAACCACCTCCCACGTGACACCGTTCTCCACAGCCTCAAAGAATGTGGGGTCTTTTTCTTTTAGGGTTGCCTTAGAAAGCTTCCCTTGGATACACACATCCTGGTTTCCATGGTGCTCCACTGCATCAACGAAGACTCGGAGCACCATGTTCGTGTGCGAACCGCACACGCTCAGCACTTTGATTTGTTCAACGTCTGGCTTGCCAAGGGCGCCGCCAGCCGATGTGATGAAACAGTTGTTCCACTGTCTCTGTTCTTCATCCTCGATCTCAATTCCAACAGCCTCCACCTTCGACTTCACAAAGCCATGGTCGATGATGTCGTCCAAAAGGCAATGAACCTCCTGGGGGCTCACCCCGGCTCCATCACGATTTCTTGGGTGGATTCCCACCATCTTGGGATGCAGCTGCATTCGTTGCATCAACCCTAAAGAGCGCAGCTTCTCCATGATCTGGTTGGCATTCTTGACCATGTTGCTGCCATCCAGTGCATGATCGATGCAACGTTGAATCTCCGACTTCATGATCGGGTCCATGGCTCTGACAAAACTATATCAACTTTCCTTGAGTACAACAATGGCTCTCATCATTTCTCATCACAACAAATGTTAATATATACACATGAATATGATAGCCTGCTGCGAGCTGAAAGCCCTGCAGCGGACCAGCTGCGAGCTCAAAGCCCTGCAGCGATCCTATACGTTTCATACGTTATAACATGCAACCAAATGAACTTAGCGTACTTAGCTAAGTATGCTATTTAAGATAGTAAGTATACTTACTAAGTACCATATGTATACTTATGTAAGTATGCTAAGTGGCATTATAAGTGTGCTAAGTAGATACTAACTCTGCCAACCACTTACTAACCACCCTGAACCTCTAAGTATCAAACCTGAGGAGGTAGTGTCTTTCAGATCGTGCTGTCTTCCGGGAGGTGCAAAGAATGATGACATTAATTGTTGCTATGCTGAAAAATCAATTGTCCATTCGAGGTGTACAACAAGGTGATGTTGATAGTAGGGTTGCCACTGTCATTGAAAAGTTGGGGGCTGATAAACTTCGGACACACCTCAAAGACCCCCAAGATAAGCAATTGGCTGCTATCAAGAATCTTGCAAATTTGGCCAAGACCCGACTCATTGCCCCACAAGAATTGGCACAATTTCAAAAAGAAGAAAACACCCAAAGAAACGTTTGGGTCAGACACTGAATCAACTGCTGCTTCTTCCTCCGTTTCGCCTGTGCCTGGTGCAAAGCCGAAGCAACGGTCATTGCATGATTTCTCAACCATCAAACTGGATTTGTCCCATTTCCAAAGCTCAAATGGAGCTGTTGAGTTGTTTTGCGCAGAGGATTTGGAAGACATCAGTGTGGTGTTACTATTATGCATACTACCGAAGCGTTGAAGTACACACCACTTTCACAGATTTCCGAAGACCATTTGGCCATCTTGGCGGTAGGATCAACACAAATCCTTGGTTTGCCAATTCACATGGCCCCTGCGCATTCCGCTAAAGATGAGCCTATCTTGGTACCAGTCACCATACTCAACTTTGGGGCATGCAAGGTTTGTTTTGAAGCAGGCACTGTTAATGCCTCTGTGTTGGAGCATGCGACTTACACTGTGGAAATGTGGCATCGCAAGTCATTGACCAAGAATGGGGAACAAGCCAAATCACCCATGGCTGTTTTGGGTTTCTGTGTTCCTGAGTTGGCACAAGGAGCTTTGTTGGCACATTGGGCAGTCAAGTATTTCAATAAGGAACGTAAAGCTGTCACACATGATAAGGCTGACTATGTGCATGTCTTTCTCAAGATACTTTCCAACAAAGTTGATCCTGTTTTGGCACGTAGTGGTAGCAATGGCTTTTTTGCGATTCCGAAAAACAGTGCACATAAGCCTCATGAAGATTTTGCCATCCTTCACATGCCAAGTGCTAAGTTGTCAGAGTTGCTGGCGCAGACCCAGAAGATTCCTGACGCTTTGGGAGTCATTGAAACGTCCAGTGGGTATGCAGTGCGATGCCGTCGTCAACATTGGAATTCCATTAGGAAAGCACTGATGCCTGATAGCCCACTTCCTGATGAGGGTGACTTCGCTCCAGGTGACACACTGTATAGCCTTAGGGAGCTTGACATTGCAACTACCCCAGCTGATCTTACCAAAGCTCTGGCGGATCTTGGTTGGACTTCTGCCAAGGCCATTCGCCTTATCGGAGCCCAAGGTTGGGGCGTTGCTGCATCAAAGCCACCCCCTAGCTGGCACCTACTATGCCTGAATAATAGGTTCGTCATTGTCACATCGAATGACAGAGCTGCAAAGAACACGGCTGCGAAGGCAGTGTCAATCCCTGCAGATGCCAATATGGAATCAGATCGTCCACGTGCATCGGAAGTTGCAATGCCACACGTTTCAAGGGTCGTGGATTTGAAATCTGAACTGCAACAACAAGAAATCCAAACATTCTTGTTTCTAAGATGAGAGCCACTAATGATCAGATTGTTCAATTGCATTTGCATCGCACAGAGGAGGACATCCAAGTTATGAAGATGGCACAGTTAAGCGCTGAAACCAAGATCACTGAGGTTGAAGCTTCCATCAGTGCTTCCAACAACTGCCTTCTCTCACAAATGAGTGGGATGTTTCAGCAGCTGCAAAATACATTGACCGAAAGATTGGATAAATTTGAAGTTGGACAAGAGCATGAAAGCAAAAGGCCTCGGAAAGATGCTGAACTGTGATGGTGTCCGCCCACATGTTTGGTACTGCTCTGCATGGTGGCAGGTACCATTTGGATTAATTCATGTGTTTTTGATGGTAGGGGTGTATTCATAATGGTGACCTTTCTCTTCACTCTTTTTTGCATCCAAATTTGTTTCTGCAAACCAGCACGTTTGAAGATCCATCTGGCGCTGAAAATTCGTTCACGAAGAGTTGAGTTGTCATTAGGAGAAGACGTTGCCACTTGCACCCATGCACTCGTGCTTTACTATGTGGATATCATTTGAAGCTGGTTTTGTGTGTTTGTTTTGCTTGTTATCTGTCTTGTCTGTACTTTTTTGTCCTTTGTTGGCGGCATGATTATTTTTATGGTGTTGCCACTTGGATTTGGCGTAGGAAGAGTACAAAGAGTTTCAATAATTCACAGTCTTCTAGATCCGTTTGCATACAAATCATCAAGATGACCCCCAAAAGAAAGAACCGCCTCCCAAAGTGATTTGACAATCTTGCAGATTCGTTGCGGAACATTGGAAAAGAAAGGAGGGGAGCTTTGCAGGTGCTTGTTCAAGATCCTCTTTTGCATGTTGTGTGTTACCACACAAGACTGTCAATTTGGCGGCCTTTTTGGGGCATGCACCCTCTCTCCATTTTTTTTTGGATTCTTCCGTGAACTCGTTTCCAAGGGGGTTTGTACGGCAGTGCGGAGCTGGAATAGTTTTTTAGTATCGATCAGCCATCTCTTCTTTGCAGAAGGCAGCCGTGTATAGGTTTTTTTATTTCATTGCATGTATCATCATGAAAGGTTTCCAAATACCTTCGCCAGAATCTCTCCAGCACTTCCATTTCGGGGGCGCTACGCACTTCCATTTCGGGTCCGCTACACACTTTCATTTCGGGGGCGCTACGCATATCAGTATGCAAAATATCAGCAGTATTTTAGTATCTCCAACTTTAGGTTCATGCCTACCTAGTATTGCGCTGGTTATAAATAGGTTATAACTAGAGGTTCTAGTTATGACCTAGTTAGCCTAGTTAGTTTCCAGTTAGCTTTTCATCTTTCATTTTGCAAATTTGTAGTTTACCCAAAATAAAAAGTGAAGTGCACATGGCTAACAAAAGTCAAATCACGATTTGTGTAACTAGAAGCTAACTAGAAACTAACTGGAAAGTCACTGGAAAGTAACCAGGATTCAAATTTGGCATCTTTGATATAGATCAAAACATGCGAGACAAATCAACATGCAAGCCAAAAAAACACCAACAAAAAACACTTGTGATCCAATCAATACATGCAAGGCAAGAAACAACAATCAATGTTCAATGCGCAACATGAGCTGCTTCTTGCTGCATTTTTTCAGTGAAGGGTTGTGATATCACCATTCGCGTGAAACCACCAAGGCGCGATCAACAGGTTCACATTGGAACTGAGTTCAAACTTGATCAACATCTTTGTATTTTCAAAAATGCTACTGAAATTGTTTGTAGCTTTCAAGCGCAAGACTACAGCCTAACCCACTTTGCCAACCTCTTCAAACAGTGTTGTGACCAAGCACCATGTTTGGGCATGAGTCACATAGCAAACGGAACCGGCAAAAATTGTATTTTTGGAACATCGAATCCTTTTGGGTCCCTGGAACAATTCGCAAGGCGCCAAGGAATGGCCACGCAAAGATTCACATTGTGCTTCCCACATCCTGACCAATAAAGAAGAATGCCACACTGCGTCATCATGGATTTGGCCAACCAAACGTTGCCCCAGGAAAGTTTTGAAGCATTTGTGTTTGCTTTCCTGAAAATTTTGCGAGCAAACATGCGAAACCAAAAAAACAATTTATGAAAGCAAAACTCCAAGAAACAAAAAAAATACATCGTAGAGAAAAGCGGCGTGTGCTTCGCAATGCATGTAGCGCTTCAAAGCACGAAGGGATTCAACCAAATGATGCCGTTGATGATGCTTTGGCCTTGTTTCATCAGGATAGGCAACGTTGAAGGCATGTTGATGACGATCAATCTGAGGAGAAAACAATAGCGCATCGTTTTCTGTCACGGTGGTTGAATACACAAGGCGACGGATCGTGCGGCAAAGGTCAATACATGCTGCGAAGCTTGCGATTTCTTTCTGTAAGACATGTTTGCCAACTAGCAAAGTTTGAATTGCAAACCAAATCAACCAAATCACAGATCCGCAGTCTCTTGCGGATCCTTTGTACACTGGACCATCAAATAGCTTGTGGTTGAGCAATTTCTTTACATGTGTTGTTTTGGAAGATTTGCCAGCAGATTCAAAGCCAATCCCAATCAAAGCATCCGTCAATAGAGCAATAGTGCCAAATTGTTATTGTTTTTGAAAGGCCATCATGAAAAGATTGACTTCTGAGCTCATTGTTCCATTCGACCAAAAAATATGCATAGGATCTCCCAAAACATGGCTTGGAGGCAAGCGATCTCGTTGAGCAGGATCATTCCAGAATCCGTGAGGTCGAAAATTGATCCCAGATGACTTTTCCAATTGTTCCAATTTTTTTTGGATGTAATAGTTGCCAAATGATCAATTGCTGCAAAAATTTCGGTATCCGATGCAATGCTCAATTGATGGTACTGGGCGCAATTAATCTCCTGAAAAAAACCAGTGTTGTCAAGACACCGTAACCTTTAGCAACAATGTTCTTACATCGAATGCAAGGCTTGATGCCAGCAGCTCCTCGAACATTGAAAGTAGCCCTTGAGCTTCAGCATCACTAAGAAAATAACCTGAATGTCGTAATTGAACACGCACCGTTTTGCCACCAAAAAGTCTAAGCTCCATTCCGCTTTCCGTGTCATCATTCAACCATAAACGAAGCAACGCAGATGTGGCTTGTGCATGACCAGACTTGACTTTGTCAATTAATCTTTTCCGTAGAGCCCCCAAACAAATCCATGCATCTTGTCGATCATGACAATCCCATTCCTAAAGTCAAGGCAAATTGGATCAATGATATGTCAAAATAACCGTGAAAAAACATGGAAAAGAGTTCAAGAAATCTTATTAAGCCAAGACTCAATAAAAGAACCGTAGTAAAGAGTGCATTTGGATTGTTTCAAAGGTCCCAAGACGTTTCCAGAAATGCAATCATCGTGGTACAAACAAAATGTAAGTTTACCGGAATGCCTTTGCAAAGACTCATCCATAATATTGGAATAATCTTCCATTTTGCAGAACTGTTGCAAAAGTCTTTGTGGTGTGCCTACTAGAAACGACACAGGATCACCATCTGTGCCTTCCAGAGAAATTTCTTGAAGGCACTGGCGGAAAGGCTTCAAAAATGAAGTCTTCAACTTGTAGAATTTGTTGGCTTGCTTATCACCAGACATGATCTCACAAATTTCAATACATGCACGATCAGATGCCCCAGGCACCAACATTGCCTGACGCACGCGTTCATTGAATTCTGTTTTTCTTTTTCGTTTGGGCATGATAAATATGTTTCTTTTGGGCCAAATGTAAACAAACATCGTATGTTCCTAACATTTCAAATGATAATCCATGTTGTTTGTAATTGACAACAAAATCATGACGGNTTTTCAAAAACATGCGAACATGCAATTCCAAATCCATGGCATGCGATGCAAGTTTTATTGTTTCATTTGAACCAAGATGCTTGTGCATGTTGACGCTTCAGTGATGCAACCTGAGTTGGAAAGCATAGTGAATCTAATTGAGCAAGACTTTTTTTTTGATGGAACCAAGTAACACGTCGACGAAAAGCTGCAAGGTGATCGTGACACGAAGAAATGATGTCGTCCTTCTCTATCAAATCTTCTTGTTGCTTTTCTGCCTCCAAATCAGGATGAATTGCAAACAAAATGAAACTATTGCAAGAACATACAAGCCTTCTTCAGCAGATCTTCGTACGGCTTTGGATCCTGGCAACAGGCAATTGAAGAATGATTTTCTTGTATGGTTGTGTTTGTTTTGTTTCTATCCTCACCTTACCAGCTTCAAGCTTCGCGGTCAGTGTCGACACTTCCTAAGTAGAAGGAAAAAGCAGTAATCTTTCTTATCGTGTTCAAAGGAAACTGGTACCTGTTGCTTGCAAGAGGCTGCTTGTAGATCTGCATTATGAAGATTGGCTGCATCCAAATCCTTATATGCCAAAAAAAGTGGAATCATTCAAATCAGTATGCGTAGGGTTTACAAAATTCAAGGAAACGGAATATACTATATATTTTCAATGTTTGAAATGCCTGAAAATAAAATAGTGGTGTTTCAATCCAATGACAGCACTGATTTTTTTCATCCAAGAAACTTGCTTCAAACCTTTGTTGGTGTTCACCAACTTGGTCTGGGCCTCGAGGAGCCTGTGGATGTCCTGGTACATTGATAAACATGCAAGTTCACAAAACAAAATGTTGAACATGGCAAAGGAAAGAAGACAGAATGCAAAAGCATGCAATCAAAACTCCTTCTTGTGTTGATCCATGAGTGCCCTGATCTCCTTGGATAATTGGAGCACTAATTTACATTGAAAGGTATGGATTCAAAAGCATGTTTTTTGAGCAACCAAGGAATGATAATTGTATATCAAGACACCTGCTCGTGGGCATCCTTCATCTGATTCATCATCACGTCCTTATTTTCTTGCTTTGGATGGCATCTCACAAGTTGCCAATATGTCATTCATCAAATGATGTTTTTTAAATTTCAGATCCATAAATGCATGTTTCATCAATGATTTTTGTAAAAATGCCAAGATACAGGTATAGACGGTTCCACTTCTGTCCCTTTTGCAGCAGTGTCTTCAGCGTCATCCTCCTTAGATTCCACAAATATCAATTATATATATTTATGTAAATAGAATTATATGTCTATAGGCATTGTATCAGTCCATTACCCAAAGGGAAAATTAACTGATTTTTTTTGATCACATCAGTAGTACAATACTTGAACTGAACGAGAAAACAATATTTGCTTTAATCAACACAATCATGCAATCAAGAATCTGCAGCTTCAACTTTGGAGCCTGGAAAGGGAGCTGGAGCTTTGGACATCCCAGGAGGTGGTGGAGGTAAAGGAGGCATAGGCATAGAGCTGGATGGTTCCCTAGATACATTTTGCAGAACAAGCACATGATCTTCAACACAAGCAAGATTTCAAAATCCAAAAACATGCAATCAAGAATCTGTAACGTTCTGACGACCTCTCTTGGCATTCCACTGATGCGACAAAAGTGACGTAAGAACTCGATCAGCTTCACCAAGATCTACATACACACAGGTGTATTTGCCTTAGATAATACAAAAAAATATTTTGCAAAGCTTCGTGAACATTATTTACAATGATGAAGCATTCAAATGCCAGCAAGATACCAACCCCCATGCCATGGTCTTGTAGACGAAACTCTACACCAAGAGCTCCCAAAAAAGCTCTCAAGCTCAGTAATCCCACCAGGGGACCCCTGAGCACCAACCCAGGTTTGATACTGGTTCATGGTGGCTGCAGATTAGAAAACATGTTTTGAAAACAAGGAAGAGGATTGTTTGACGAATATATATGGTCGATTTTATGGTTTTTTTTATGAATTTTTATGAATTTTATGAATTTTTATGAATTGTATGATTTTTATGAATTTTTATGAATTTTATGAATTTTTATGAATTGTATGATTTTTATGAATTTTTATGAATTTTATGAATTTTTATGAATTGTATGATTTTTATGAATTTTTATGAATTTTATGAATTTTTATGAATTGTATGATTTTTATGAATTTTTATGAATTTTATGAATTTTTATGAATTGTATGATTTTTATGAATTTTTATGAATTTTATGAATTTTTATGAATTGTATGATTTTTATGAATTTTTATGAATTTTATGAATTTT
>DF244613.1:0-14437 GCA_000507305.1 Breviolum minutum Mf 1.05b.01 | reverse complement strand
TGCAAATTTATATGCAAGTCATCCAATCAAAATTCATGCAATCACAACAGATCACTTCAAGCATTCCATGCAAACTCATGCAAGCAATACATGCAACTCATGCAATCCAACGCAAATGTCAAAAACATGTCAATCATGCAATCCAAAAGATTTGCGGCCAAAAACATGCAACCCATGCAAACCCAAATCATGCAAAGCAAAATCATGCAATTCAATGTCAAATGATGATGTCATCTAATTCAGACATCTCCAAAATCATGCAAGCAAAATGTGTCAGTCATGCAGTTGACGAACATCAATGAGATAACATGCAATCCATGCCAATGCAGAATCACATCGCCATATATTCCTGAAACCAATATCTTCCAATGGCAACCCAGATCTCATATTTGTAAAAAAAAATCAAACCTAGCCTCACAAAAAACAAACAACATTTCCAATGGTGTAGCTTGTAAGCATGCGATTTGCAAAAAAAATCATTGTTTTTTGGCGCTCTGCAGATAACAAAGTTTTATCCAATCTTTCATCCAGCATTACTGGAAATGCAAAACTACGGCATGCATCACAAGACTTCCCTTTTTTTCGCAATACGTGATCCTGATGTACTGTCATAATAAAACAAAAAAAGGTATATTGGGATTTCATGCTTTTTACCACTATAAAATTTGATTTCATTGCACATAGAATGAAAACAATCATTTTAAAACGACTTAGGGATCATTCTGCGCATCTATGAATTTACTTACTCTTCTTCTGAGCTTTCAATTCTTTCACTTTGTTGTTTTCCGCAATGGCAGCATCAAGCTTCTCTCCAAAGACCCTCATAGCTTCCTTCAAAAGACCATGACCTGCTTCATCTTCACTATAGTCCTTCTTCGCATCATTGACAACAGAGACGACCTGGGTGACTTGATCCATGAAGGGTTGCATGCCTGCCTTCTCATCGGCCTCAAGAGACTTGTCATTCTTGAGCTTTGCGAAAAGAACTTCTTGTTTGCCAAAAACCCCCAAGGCATGGTCAATGTTTGCAATGACTTTCTTGCAGGCAACTGACCAATCCACAACAACACCCGTTGGGTTGGATTCATTGACATTGGTCACAGCTTTGGTCTTGGGCTGAGATTCCTTACCACATGCAGATTCCACCCAAGTGTGACGCTCACTGCTTTTGGTGGTGGTTGCACTGGAATCCTGGAAGTATTTGTATTGTTTCTTTCCAAGGTCAGCCCATGCTTTCACTGGATGATCCCTTTGTTCCAAATCTTTCAAAAGGACTTCCAATTCTTTTTTGTCGTCTTCGTCATTCAAGTCGAGGGCTTCTTCTTTGGCAATCTGCTTGTCTGTCATCCATGTGCCAGACTTACGCTCTTCAATTTCTTTGCTTTCACTTTGTTCCTTCAAGTACTGAGAAACAAACTTCATCTTGGTGTCAGCCTCGAACTTGTCCAAGATTTCCTTCTTGGTTTCAAAGGATTCTTCTTTGTACTTCTTGTGAAGGGCCAAAAGGTCTGCGTCTTTGGTCTCCCTGGAAGTGATGCAACTCTTGAAGTGCTTCACAAGGTCGGCAGGAAGTTTGCCTTGCTCAGGAGCTGCGCCGCGCTTGCCCATGGTACAAAAGGATACAAAAAAAGTAAAATCCTAAAATATTTGCGAATTGAGCTAAAGTTGCAATGTATCACAAAAACATGCAAGAACAAAATCAAGATGCACTCCAAAAGCATCCCTGCAAAAGCCATGCCAAAGCCATGCAAAGAACAAAAAATCATGAAATATGCAAAAGAAAAAACCATGCGCCACCAGCCAATAATAAAACAAATACATGCAAACAATTTTTTTGGCGACAATGGAATGTTGTCATCTGACGCAGAGCCAATGCAAAATGTACATGCAACACATTGCCTAGCTCATAAACGAATTGGTAAACAAATGGATAAGCCAAGTTGTTTCTACAGAAACAAAAACATCAAATCAAATAAGGTGAGAAGATGTTTCACACCCTCCAGCCTCTCTTGACCCAACATGATCGGGTGCAAAATGCACGAAAACGGCATCTGCTGCAGCCATTTTCAAATTTCTTCTGTACATCCTTGGGGATACTTTTCCAAGGAACATGCAAAACATTGGATGACTTCTTTCCATCCTTTGCCCCAGACTTCCCCTTGGAAGCTTTGCAATTCTTGCTACCTGGTTTTGCCTTTGCTTTTGTCACTTTCTTCGATTTCTTCGAATTCTCCGGTTGTTTTTTTTTGAATTTGATTTCGCCTTAGCCTTTGGCTTCGGCTTATCGTTCACAACAGTTGAATTTGCCTTTTTTTCAGGTTTTTGCAATAGTACATCCAACTGTTCCGCTGCTGCCAACACGGAAGGCACTTCAGGGACCGCAGCTGCTGTCGTTGGTTGCACTGTCTGCGAATCTTGTGAATCCTGAAGAGATTCAAATGCGCAATAAAAACATACAAAGACACAAAAAACATGCGACGTGACATTTTTACAAAGACACAATAATTACGAACAAATCATGCGCAATACAACATTTATACAAAGTCACGCAAAACAAACAAAAGAATGCGATATAAATACCAAGAAACGCGTCCATTCTCAATCGCGAGCATCGTCTCAGGCTTTGGGCATATTTGGCAAAGCAGGCATAGAAGGGGCCGGAGGTGTTGGCATCAAAGAACCGCATGTCATAGGAGGCGCTGGCACCAATGCCACCGTAGGTGAAGTCACCGAAGGATTGGCAAAATTTGCCAGCCGCATCAACAGGTCCAACATTTTGTTTTCACCACTGGGCACATTGGTTTTTGACATGCAGGCATTTGTGGACCTTCCTGGAATCCTGTCGACTATTTCCAAGAAATTGGCTTCATCAACTTGGCAAGGCACAGCATTTGGACAGGTCATGGTCTGTAGGCATGCATCAGGAGTAGCCAGGCGACCATAAATCTTTTCATATCGCACCCTATATTTTTTGAATTTTTCTGCAAGCTCACGACTGCGCAGGTATAAGGTGCAACGATCCACATTTTTTCCATTCTCCAAATGCAGCAATGCACACATCACCAAGAGGGTCCGACTGTCGGGACATCTCAGGCCAACTTGGAAGGCGTATTCACAAAGTGCATCACTCTTGCGCTCCATGGATCCATTCCATAAAATCGCCCACATGTCAGAGGTGAGGTGGTGATGCAAGGACGCAAAATTTTGCAGTCCCCGCTTATCATTCCCATCATATACATCCATTTTAGGATGAAAAATTCGTTTTGATCCTGNGCAGGATAATGACATTCTACGGTGTAGGCTAATCAGGCGCCATCTTCTTCCAATTTCCTTTTCAAGGAAACAGTAGAGCCCTTGGCCTGGAACACAAAATGGTCGGGTGCCCAGGAGCGCATGCTCATGCCTGGCTTTAGCTTCACATCTTTGCGAAGCAATACCAACTTTGATTTTTGCAATTTTGATAGATTCAAATGGCGAGCCACTGCCCCAAGGACGGTATGGCCCAAGGTGCAAGGCCGAAATGCAAATTCAAATGTCAATACTTCAACGCCAGCCATATTGTAGACCCTTAAGCTCACAAACGGATCCTGGTAACGATTTTGAGGAGGGACAAGATCAGTCTCCGCAGTGAAAATTTTGTTTCCACACATGCGCGCCACCACTGGTGGATGGTTCTTCAAAGCTGCTTGGAAGAAACAAAAGCCGTTTGGGTACTCAGCCACATAACGAAATTTGAGACGTGAGTCATAGGCAAAGTGAAACCATTGCGGGGCCGTCATAGCGCCACCATTGAAAAGCTTCTCCAAATTCAAATTGGTTTTGGCTCCTGCAACCTTCCACTCATCCACACAAAGCTTCACGGCTTCCAAGTCTTCATTGGTCAATTCACTCTTGGCGGGATCATCTTCCAAGATGATATATTCCCATTCATTCTGTGCCTTTGGACGGCGAGGGCGACAAGCTTCCGCAGCAGCGGCAAACAATTCTTCTTCTTCAGCAGCAGCAGCAAGCAGCTGCATCAGCGCCAGCCTCCATAGGAGCAGCACCAACTGGTTCAGCCTCCATGCCGGAGTTCGTCGAGCGATGCTTCGAAAGAGTTTTGCGCTCCAAAATGCTGCGTCAACTGTGGATAGAAACACGCCAAAAGAGACAAGGACATGCAAAAAAAAAGAATCTTGCAACACAAAACAATCACATGCAAATCAACCATGCAAAACAAGCAAAGCATGCAAAAAACCATGCCATTGAAAACAAAAAAGAATCAAGCAAGTCAAAAACTATGCAAAACACATGCAAAGAAATCACCTGGCAAGCTAAATTCTCAAAACAAATGAAAACAAATCAACACCAGTTGGTGCCCAGTACGCAATTATGTAATTCATTTACCAAAGCAAAACATGCAATCATGTAAATCGCGCAAAACAAAAAGGTTTATTTTGTCTTAGTAGGGACTGATTCATATGAATACATATGACATATGCAATTCCAAAGTCACCACAGCCAAGTGAAAATGCCAAAAGCTAACTGGAAACTAACTACAAACTAACTAGAAACGAACTACAACAAAAACATATAAACTGTTTGCTATTGAAACAAATACAGCAAGTTGTTTCTTCAGCAAAAAAACTGTTTCTAGCTAGTTTCTAGTTAGTTTCTAGTTATAACTAGTTATAACTAAGGCACCTAGTTAGTTTCAAGTTATAACTTAACAAAAAACCATTAAGACCAAAACCTAGTTATAACCTAGTTAGCCAAGTTATAACTTAAGTTATAACATAGGTTACACAGGTTATAACCTATGTTTTAACCAGCGCAATACTAGGTAAACATTCTATCAACGAAAGTTGCTCAAAGATACATCTTTTATGGATCTTTTTGATTTTCATATTCCAGTGTACCCTTGGTGAAGCAACCAATCCCGGACCTCCAGTTGACTTCATTACGGGGAGGAATTCCAATGAAAGTTTTGATGAGAAAAATATTTGTGAAAATGAAAATTATGATAATAATGTTTTGTGGATTAGTAATTGTAATCCCACTCAGCTTATTGGAAAGGAACACGTCATTAAGGAATGGGGAGCAGGGATCTGGGCTTTTAGTGAGATTTCAGCTACTCAGGCTGCACAAGCCACCATTCGATCTCGTTTGTCCCTTCAAGGACTTACGACGATCTTTGGAGCTCCAGTCGCACCACAGCAGAGCAGCCAAATCTACAGAGGCAGAACCGGTGGTGTGGCCATTTCTTTTCATCTTAGCTGTCGTCCTTTCATCCATCCCAGCCCAGATTTTCTATACCAATCCACTAGATTTCTCGATTGTGTAGTTTAAATCAATAGTCATACCCCACTTTTTATTGCGTGTATCTATGGTGTTGCTGGCACATGTTCAGCACATGCACAACGTGAGCAAGTTTTTTTTTCCTTGACCAATAAAATCTTTGTACATGCTGCAGAAAGAGCTGCGCAGTTCAGGGGTCCGGCAATTATTGTGGGGGATTTCAATGCACCTTTGGAACTCTTCGAGTCTTGGGCGTGGTTGCAAGGTAAAGGTTTTAAAGATTGTGCTTTGGTGGATCAAGAGGTGCATAATCGTGAGCCTGAACCCACCTCTAAATTTCAATCAAGGCACTCATTTCTGATAGCCAATCAGCAGTTGTTACGTGAATTTCTCTCATGCCGTACAGCTGCACATCATGATTTTGACGCTCACCCTCTACTCGTCGGGGGTTTCGATATACAGACCACATGTGCATCAACCATCGCATGGGTTCTCCCCAAAGCTTTGGATGGTTACATTTTTGATGCTGACCATGTTGAAAGCCAAATCAATACTATTTGCCAAAGTAGGGATTCTTCTTTTCGAACGGCTATCGACAATCAAGATAGCAATGAAGCATGGAGGCAGACTGCCTTGGTGCTAGAAGAGTCTTGGAAGAACACTGCACAAAATCCGGATGGAACAAAATTTTACATTAGCCCTGGGCAGTGGGGTCGACATGATTGGAAGCCTTTTACGAAAAGAAACTGTACCGTGCCCTGTGTAGACCCGGTCGTTTTGAGGACTTCACTCCTATGGTTTCGCAGTTGGCTGTAGGTTTGCGTGCTCATACCCAAGCAACTTCGACGTTTAAGGGCGCTGAGGGATCAAATAAAAGCGATGGTTTCCAATGCCATGGAGCCCATTAGGGTGAATGATAGGAAGTACATACAATGTTTTGAACTCTGGAGGGCAATCCTCAATGCACCAGGATTTCACAAAGGTTTCCAGATGTGGAGTTGTAGCATTTATTGACCATTTGTCCCCATTCAGGTCCCAGATTATGATTTCATCAAAGGGCTTGTGGATAGTCTTGACCAATTTCATCAAGGGGAACTGCAGACCTTTTACATGGATCATGAATAGGGCTAACCAAGCTATTGACATTGCCAATGGAGGGAGTAAAATTTTTAGGAAGGTTCGGGACACTCCACCACCTCCATTGAACAGCGTTGCTTGGACGGATAAAGTTCAGGTCAAAAGGGTTGCGTGGCCTAAAGCGGGACTCACCCGTTTGCCGTACATTGGAACGTGTAATTTCAAAAAGCATAGTCCTGTCACATTCCAAGGGCAAACGGTACATATTGAGGATATTACCCCTACAATTATACAAGTCGATCACCCAGTCAAACTGCGGTCTGCGGATGATCTTATCATCACACAAAATTTAATCTCAGCTGATATTGGCGATATGCATCAGCAGTTGAACTACTCTTGGTCCAAAATGTGGCAGAGAGACCCACAGGAGGTCCCTTTAAATTACTGGGACGATTTTGCGCCATTTGTGACTTGCCTGGATAACTGCCCCACCTGTGATTTTAAGCCTCTTACCCCTGAACTCTGGAAGCTTAGTCTTCGTGGGGTGAAAAAGCAGACTGCCCGAGGGGCTGATGCCTTTACCACACGTGAAGTCGAACTGATTCTTAGACAAGCTTTGGTTTGGGTTCTTGAAATTTTCACAGAGATTGAGAAGGGAATGAAGTGGCCAACAGCCTGGACGATCACCAGGGTGGTTGCTTTAAATAAAGGATTTCAGGCTAGAACCCCCTTAGACATTCGGCCAATTTCCATTCTCCCCAAAATGCACCGCCTTTGGAGTAGGATTAGATCGCTTGAAGTATTAAACCACCTGGGAGCAATCATGCCACCTCAAGTAGCTGCTACTGCTGGTGGCATTTCAGCGGATGTGTTGGCAGTTTACAATGCTTTTCGCTGCGAACACGCGCATAAGACTTCAGAGCATCTTGCAGGGCTTGTGGTAGATATCATTAAGTGCTATAATAATATTCCATGGATTCCTATGAAAATGATACTTCAGAAGCTACAGATTCCAGGGTTTTACATCCATGCCCTTTTCAATTTCCTCCAGCAGCAAACTCGATGTTTTGATGTGAAGGGGGCATGCGGGCCAATGATGAGTGCAACCACAGGGATAGCTGAAGGTTGTGCGCTATCTGCTGCTATGATGATGGCTTTGTCATATCTAATGCACAAAGTTTTACAGTTCCATTTCCCCAGTATTGAAAGCACTGCACATGCAGATAATTGGAGCCTCATTGCCTATCACCCTCAGGACCTTCATATGGGGGCTCACTTACTCCATGAGTGTGTAGGAGTCCTGCACATGCAACTAGCTCCGCAGAAAAGTTGGGTATGGGCCACCAATCCAAAATGGAAAAAAGAACTTAGTATCTCCTTTGATAATGTTCTTGTACCATTTAAGAGTAACGCCATTGACCTTGGATGTGACTTGCACTATGGAGCCAAAAAAATTCTACATGCGAGAAACAAAAGGCGTGACAAAGCAAAAAGAGTTGTGAAGAAAATTAGTAAAATTAAAGCTCCCAGGGGCTTTAAACGGTTGATGGCCTCCGCTAGTGGGTATGGGGCTATTGCATATGGTAGTTAGTTGCAGTATGACCCTGCTTCATTTTGGACAACCAGTCGGGCACACATGGGCATTTCACTGGGAAGGGATATTTCCAATGTTAGTTCCTGGTTGACTATGTTGTTTGGTAAAAACTGCCCTTGATCCACAGCTCAAACACATCGGTAGGTGTCTGTTGTTTTGGAGAAGATGTTTGAGAGTGTTCCCCTTGACCAGGGAGATTTTTCAAAGAGAATGGGATAGGTACTCAGGTGCTAGGGCAATCGGACCTATAGCTAACTTAAAGTCAACATGTAAGGCTGCAGGATGGAGTATCAGTACTTTCCCATATCTTAAGCATAGTACTGGAATGGTCCTGGACTGGCTGCATTGTAGTAAATCGCATCTCCAGAAAACATTGCGTAGATTTTGGACTTTTACTGTGGCACTCAACTGCCAGCATAGGAAGGATTTTGATATCCCCTCCATTGACGAATAAACAATTCAAAGAAAAATAAACAAATTTGATTTGCGGGGCCGTAGCCTGCTGTGTGCACATTTGAGTGGTGCTGCATTCACCAACCATGTTTTGTGCAAGTTCAACTCCAGTCTCTCGGCGGAATGTCAAGTTTGTAACAAGAAAGATACCAGGTCACATCGATTACTTGAATGTAAAAATTTTGACTATATCCGTAAGAGACCTGAAAATAGAGCTTTTTTCAAATGGTTGTCAACCCAAAAGACGGCCTTAGTGGAATTTGGTTTGCTTGAACTTGACCTATCCCCCTATATGGCATTGCTTAAACGCCAGACTTCATTCCCTGATTTCCAGCTGCCTCCCTCCAAGGGAGAGGAAATTGTCTTTGTTGATGGCTCTGCCTTTTTTCAAGATTCCCCTGGCGTCACACTGAGCGGTAGTGCTGTAATCAAAGTTGATTTTCTCAAGCGCAATTTCATCACCATTGCTGACATGCCGGTGCCAGAGTGTGATCATAGCAGTTTCAGGGCAGAGGTTTTTTCAATTTTCCTCACATTAAGTTGCATTTACCAGCCTATCATTTACTCCTATTGTCAGACAGTAGTCACACATCTTCAGACACTTTTGGAGTGCCATCAAGGGTATCCCCCCTATTCCATTGGATCATTGGGATATTTGGGGTCGAATTTGGAAGCAGATTTGTAGCAGACCACCCAATACCATTACGATTCATAAGACAAAAGCACATCGTGAACCTGACACACTGTTGGGTGAAGTTGAAAAATGGGAGGCCATTTGTAATAATCATGTCGATAAGATTTCTAAAGAAACAGTTCGATCCTGGAAACCCGTTTTTGAGCTGGTGTCCAAGGCTAGTGCCCTGAATAATAACAACAGCTTTTTCATCCATCAGTTGTAAATAGTTTTGGTTAAGCAAAGTGAGTATGTGGCTGCCAATCAGCCCAAACCCAAACCTGTGGCTTTACCAATTTCTCACTGCGTGTCCCAATCATTCTTCGAGTTCACACCATTCATTTTACACAAGCGGATTCTGAACGCAATTGTCCGTTTGGTAATAGATTCTACAAGCTGTTTTTAGAGTGGGCTACTAAGTTGCAATGGCCTGACCAACCATCTAATATTCATGTGTCTTCTCTCGAGTTGTACGTTGATTTTTGTATTTATTTATCACCAAATTAGAGGACCCGTTTTGATCAAAAACAAAGAGTCCAAAACCCAGGAATATCGTTTACCGCAAGATTGTCTTATGGCTGCAAACATTTGTCCTATTCTTGCGGATCAGCATTTCACATGAAATAGGTTTCTGAAGTGGCTTGAAAGGCAAGATATTATTTGGCGCAACGCCCAAAAGACTTCAAAATCAAAAGTCCTTGGTCCCTTAGGTTTTTCTATGTGGATACCTGCTTTCAATAGCCACCCTAGATTAACTTGCAAAGATCAGGCTTATAGTACCATCAATAATCTGCTGATCAGTAGTTCGGGAAAGACTAGAAGCCTTTCAGTGCCTTTTAATCAACCCCCGGCAAAGAATTCATAAATCATGACCTCAGGGTCAATCATCTTGAGTCACTCAGGTGATTGTTGTTTTGCGTGTTGTGTGGCCCGTGTTTTTTGGGTCGTGTCTGTCATTGTCTTGTCATCTTTCATCATATGTGGACCCCCATATTCTGGTACACATACGAAATCTCTGATGTGTATCAATGCCGAAGAAGGCGTTAAGGCGAAAGACCAAAAATGGATGTTGCAGTGGAAGGAGTCGGAGCATTGTCATCGAGTTCAGGAGTACGTTGCAAACGTTCCTCGTCTTGCTGCTTCCATTTGCCTTTGCAGTGTCCCTTGTGATGTCCTTTTCCCATTCCGTTGTATCGGAAGATTGGGATCAATCAATGCAAAATATCTCCGGAGTCTCGGAGTTCAATCAAGGTCAAAGAAAATATCTCCGGTGTTTCGGAGTTAAAGAAAAAGAAGTCCGTAGCTTCGGACGAAATGGCGAATCAAAGGCGAGTCTGCAGACACAAATTTTCTGGAAAAGAAAATTGGGATATGAATTCTGTTTTCATGCGGCTCCCGATTAGCCCTCAGGTCTTGATGATTAACAAGTTTTGAACATGTTTTGCATCTCAATGGAAATCTCTTCATTCATGAATGCTAATCCGTGTCGTGCTTCATGCATGTGATCTGCCACCCGTTGACTCAAGAATGCCTTGTGTTTGACCAATGAACGAAAAGGCGGAAGCACATCGACATTTTCCATGACAGCAGTTGCAATGGTCTTGACAAGTTGATCGGGTTTTGCCGACGACGTAGTCAGTGGGTCTGCAAGACAATATTCACTGGCAATATGAGATAGATCATCAAGTTGTCCTGAGTTACTTTCGTGCCTTAACATCTGAATAAGAAGATGGGTTTCCTTCTGTTCTGGTAAATGAGTCGTTTGAGCCGTCGTAACGAGATTGTTAGCATCAGTACGAATATGGATGGGAATTATTTCACCAGTAACATCAGCCCACAAGGCACGAATGAACAAACAAGTCCCAAATCATTTCATAAGGGCATTCAATTCTGCAACAGTAGTTGATTGAGTTGTTGTGGTCATCTTGTGGCTTTCGTAATCGACTACTGATCCTCGCGTATTCACCTTATGTCCACCTTTATGACCTTGTCTTCCAATCTTTCGGTCTTCAGCAATAACATGTGCTCTCTGGCTTGACCCATCAGCGTTGTTTCAGTAAGAAGCATCTGGCATACCTACGATCCTTTGAGGACCTTTCACAGGCCAAAATCTGCGATCAATGTACTGGCTCTTAAGAGTACGAACAGTCTTGTTGATTTCTCTCACATCAGCAATTGTTGGCTTAGCAGCGGCCGATGCACAAAGAGAGAACCCATAACAAATGTGACATTGAGTTCTACTCTGTAACCAGTTCAATTGTCCCACGACGGAGCGCTAAGCGGTATGCATAGATGGTGAGCACGGCATGTTATCCTTCCTATGTTTTCAACTTTGATTTCTTCCAACTGATCAACTGCTAACTTCTGATCACAAGAAATATAACATCCAAAATTTTCATGATTCTTCCACTTGATACGTTGTCCTACAAACATGATATCATTCTTGTCCTCACTACCGACGTTGAAGTCTTTTCGAATCTTAGAAAGTACCCGTTTCTGAAATCAGGACTTCCAGCCATGTAGAGATCATCTACATGAAGACAAATGAACCCTTCAGGTTTTCTACCTTGAGAATTATTTCTTACTGAGGCATTCATCATTAACTCCAAGGCATCTTCAAGAATTAAATCTTTTTGGGGTTCTTTCTTTGTCGTTGCATTCGAAGACTTCCTATCTCCAAAAAGGATGTGTGTGCAACGATCTGCTCTAGTAGGAACCAGTCCATAACTTAGGAGAGCTTTATCTACGACTTGCCACCATCTTCTCGGTGCATCATTGAGACCATAGGCTGACTTCTTCATCCTAGCACCTATGCGTGGAGTATATCCACATTCCCTAGGAATCTCACAAATGATGTCACGGGTTTCATCATAGGCTCCACCCTCTACGAAGGCTGTTGTCAAATCCATTTGAAAAAGATCCCAACCGAGATTGGCTGCTTGTTGAGTTGGACATCTGAAACCTGATCTGGAAGCTGCAGGACTATCTGTTTTTTGTGAATCCTTTTGTTTATCTTGAAAACCTTTAAGTACCCATCTGGCCTTGCACTTGAGAAACTTACCGTCTTTATCCTTCTTGAGTTGCTGACACGAATTTTCCTAAGATCATCAATTTCAAAAACATCATTGTCAAACCATGATTGGCACTCAGCCTTTTTGGCTTCCAAGAATTGTTCAGCTAGATCACGTTTTTCCTGCTGTGTTGCTTCCTTTCGTTTCTTTCCTACAAGAAGTGATGACTCGTCTCAAGACTGATACAATGTCATATATGCGCTGTCTTCTGGGGTAAGATGTTCGTAAAGTTCCGTAATGTCGGAATAATGCTTGCGCACACTGTTTTGACCACGGTAAGTCCACGAGCTGCTCTGGTATGAATTCGAAGAACGGACTCCAGTGACATCAACAGGTGAATTGTCAATATACCTTGGAACACTGAATGATCCTGTGTTGGAACAAAGCTTCTGTTCTTGAGTCTTGAGTGAGAAGTGACCTGCTTTCGTCATCATTAATTACAAGGTCTTGATATTCAACTGTGTCATCTGAATCAGTTACTCCTTCAGGACTACTGTGGCATTCCAATGTATCACTTTTGTCATCATCTTGTTCATTCGGAACTTGTACATTCACTGCATCATCATCATCAATCGGAAGTAAAGGTGTCCCTGAGCTAGGTCCTGCTTGTGGGTCAGTTTCATCTTCCTCTTCGGGATCAATGTCTGGTTTATCAGTCTTTGGTTTCGAAGGAGATTGCGAAGTAGAAACTGGAACATCACCCCCCAAATGGTTGCGAGACGAAGAGCCGGAGGGAGGAATCATTTGATTCCCAGGAGCAGGAGTTTGGCCTTCTTCGGTGGTGAAGAAACAGGGAGAGATGGTTCTCGTTTGATAGAGTGATGCATAGGTGTATCAGTAACAGTAGGAGGTACAACCAAAGTAGGTACAAAGGCGTTAGCTGGTAAAGGTTGGGGTGGAAGTGTTGTACTTGGTGGTGTAAGGGATGGAGTAGGTTTATGTGGTAATGGCGTCGGTGGAACTTGAGAACCTTGTTGTGGAGGTCCAGGTGGATACGGACCGGGAGGTGGTGTATGTGGAGAAGGTGTTGGATGATCTGGTGGTTGTGAACCAGTATCGAAGCCAGGTGGTTGTGTGTTATCTGGAGGAAATCCAGGTGGATCCGGAGGAGGCTTCGGATCATCAGGTGGTTGATTGTCTTGCTCGTCGGGATGATCATCATCTGGGACCAGAGGTGGTCCAGGCATATCAAGATCAGGATCCATGCGAACATCATTGTGAGGAGGGGGTTGTCCATCAACAGGAAGCAATCCAGGAGGTGGTTCTATGGCAACAGGTTGTGGTGGTCTGCCGGCATTTTACCATTGGAATTCCATAAAAACACACAAGTCCATTGCTTAGGTTTCAAATGACGAATACCAAGTGAATGAGTATCAAGGATGTACATCTGACTTACATCTTTTTATTCCACATCATCACTAAGACTCTGGTTTTGAACTTAAAGAGCTTTATGTAGTTATCTGTTTTGTAACTCTGTAGTAAGTTATGTGCAAGTAGCTCAAAAATATGTTGTAATTTGTGTATTTGTAGTAAATGTTTGTATATTTTTCTAGATTTAAATTTCTAGGCTAAGTCGCAAAATGTTACCTTTACATGGGACACTTGTAGAAGTTATGTGCAACTAACACAAGTCAACATAAGTTTTAATGTAGAGTTACCTTGAACTTAGGAAAAGTTATCCTAAAATTTAACAAAAGTTACAAAAAGTTACAAAAAAGTTATGAAAAGTTTTCAAAACTTATAAAAGTTACAAAAAGTGAGAAAAGCTTGAAACACTGGGTTCTCGCAGCTGACAGGAAATGACAGGCATTGGCTCGGTAAAAAGTGTCTGCAAAGGCAATGTCTCCAAAGGCTTCATTCATTCAGCTGAATGACATTTTTGACAAATGCAAGATATCAAGTTAGCTTGAGAAGGCAAGGTCAGAAAAGACAAAGCCTGAAAAGGCAAGGTCAGAAATAACAAAGCCTGAAAAGGCAAGGTCAGAAATGACAAAGCCTGAAAAGGCAAGGTCAGAAATGACAAAGCCTGAAAAGGCAAAATCATCAATGATATTGTTGATAACTTTGGTAAAAACGCGTTTCGTTTCAACGAGATCAAAATTTAATAAAACAAAAAAACCGGAAAAATTGATTCCCAATAAAAAAACAGACTTTAAAAGATCAAACAATCAGATGACCAAATGACAAAATAAAATTCGAAAAAATGAAACATGTCTGAGAAGGCAGTAACTGTACCGGTTTCTTGGATGCAGGACAAGGAAAAACAAAATCATCCATGTGTCCAGCTTTCTA
>DF244612.1:0-25137 GCA_000507305.1 Breviolum minutum Mf 1.05b.01 | reverse complement strand
GCTTTGCTGGCTTGTTTTGCACTAACTGTGATGAAGGATTCTTTTTCCTTAAAGCGATGTCACGTTTGATTTTTCTTTCTTGCTTGCGTTGTTTGCATTTCTCTTGCTGTTTTGTCCAATTGTTTTGCGCATTGTTTCATGTAGCCTTTTATATACAAATTGTAATTGATTTTTTTTTTTCTATCTTCCTTGGGTGTATTTTTGCTTCTTGCCCTAGTTTTGGTTTTGACTGAAGCATACAGCAGGTTAGCTTCTTGAATTGCGTCACCAGGCGCCGATGCTGCAATCAATTTCATCAACGCCTCGCTGCCCGAACTTTTAACTTGTCTCCAAATACGCCTGTTGGTTTTTCTAATATCAGACCAACTGTTGAATCGGGATATTTTGGTTTCTTGACTCCTTTTCCCACGTCGTGTATTTTTTCTATTCCCAAAATAATTTTTACGGGGGGCAGCATGGTGCGGGTCCACACTCTGATGACGCTGCAGGCAGGGAAACTGCCGCGCAATCAACCCGGCTCTCCTCTTGACGGGGGCTTGATGATACGAAAGGTTGGTGTGCATGGGGTTGCTTCTGGGGTTAAGATTTTTTAAAGCATGAGGTGACCTATCCGACCTATCCCGCTTATTGTCAAAAGCCTTAAAACCCTGTGTCCGATACACTCGCGTTCTTTTTGCATGCTGGGGAGTTAGGTCTTCACACTGAGAAATACGATCTTCACACTGAGATTTCCTACGTTCACGTTGAGAGCTCAACGCTTCACATTGAGATTCCCTGTCTTCACACTGAGATTCCCGAGCTTCACATTGAGATTCCCGAGCTTCACACTGAGATTCGCGGTTTTCACACTGAGATTTCCGGTCTTCACACTGAGATTTCCCGTCTTCACACTGAGATTTTTGGTTTTCATATTTCTCTGATTTGTGTCTTCCTAGGTCGCTACCCCTCCAACTGATCCTGTCGTTCTTTTGCTACCTCTTCATCCTTCAGGGCCTGCTGCACCTGGATGTTGGTCCTCCAATTGTGGACTTGGATGAATTTGCACCAAAAAGGTATTTTGGAGTCGAAGGTGAAATCCATGGAAGCATATAGTCCTTTGCTACTGCCCTTCTTGTAGTCTCTGTTTCTCTCTGTGTTCTTTCCGTTTCCTTTCCCTCCTTTGGTGTTCCTCGAAATCTCTGTCAATTTTGTTGCAAAGTGTTCTGCTACGACTTCAAAGAAAGGTTCATCCACAAATACTTCACATGTAGCCGAGGCATAAGCAAAGTGCAACCAAACCAGGTAGTCATGTCCGAATTTTTCTCGTACTGCATTTTCATTCCATGCAGGGTAAAATTCTACTTCGTTCCTGTTGCCCTCGTTGATTGCTTCCATGGCGGCCTTAACGAATCTCCCACGAAGCCTGGCATCCTCTGATAGTGCTTTCCGGATCCTGATTTCATGGTTCGTTTCCTTACCCATAGACATAGCCCACCAGTATAGTTTCTTTTTCTTGTAGATAAACTGCTCCAGGAACCATTGAAATACTTGATTGCGATGATACCCTGATGAAAATTGAATATTGATGATGGTGCTAAGTTCACCTCTAGTGTTCCAAAGGCTGGTAGTTGATGTCCGGTCTTTTGAGTTGGCTTGTTGTAGTACCCAATCTGTGAATGCCTTCCTATCACTTTCTGTGGCGTCTCTGGGGAAGCCCTCAATGGAAAGAACCAGAGATGCTTATCTTGCATCTTCCTGGAGTTTGCCATGTAGCAAGTGTGCATTGATGCGAGCATGGGATTCTACATCGTAGTTGATCTCCTTCATCTCTTCTGAGAGTTTGTGCATTTTTCCAGTTAGGTCATCTTGGTGTTGTTTCATCTTATTTCTTACATGCTGAATCATATGTCCCATCTCCTCTAAAGTAGCCGGCGTTTCGCCTTCTATATCCTCCATATCTTCTTCTGATGTCATGTCTGATTGGGAGCTCTGTTTTCTATGCTTTTGTACTTTATTTGGTGGTATCCTCAAAGGTGTTTTGGTTCCATCTCCTCTAACTGGAGTGCTAACGGTCATTTCCTGCAAGCGTTGTGTCGTGAGTGCCATGGATGGCGTCTCACTTTTGACTTTAGTTTTCGAGGTGGTTGATGTTGCTGTCTTTTTGCTCTCCTGACTCTCATCTTCTGAGTCACTGAATCTTGCCTTTTTGTGCCTTTTTGGGTCTTTCTCTGGGGCAATTGCAAGTTGTTGATCTTGCTTGTTTTGTGGCATGGGTACTGTTTCGACATTTGATATCGTTGATGCCGTTGCTGTTGAGAAATCCAAACGTTTTCTTTCTAGTGATTGTCCTTCTTCTTCTCTTCGTTCCTGTTGGGAATCTTTTTTGTCCTTCTTTGTGACGTCTTTTTCCTTCTCTGCCTTCTTTGTCTTATCTTTGTCTCTGCGTTCCTCTTTGGGTGTTCTACTCTTTTCTCTTCCTTCTCGTCCTTCTCGACCCCTATCCATGGCTAATGCGACCAACGTGGAAAATTACGAGTAAAAATCTAACTATTCTGTGGGACCCTCGAGCCTATTAAATATATATATAATAATATTTAAAGAAAATATAATTATTATTTATATAAAATTTAAAAAAAATAATAATATAATATATTTAATTAATAAAAAAAATATATATATATTAAATATTTAAATTTAATTTGTAATTTTTTATTAATAAATNATACCTATATTTACCTATATAAATTATTAAATTCATAATTTTTATAATTAAAATTAAAAATTTTCTCAAATTTATTATAATTAATAAAAATAATTCCTTAAAATTCAATATTTTAAAAAATCAATAAATATTTTATAAAAAATATGTATTTATCCTAAATTTATAATTATAATATAATTAACCTATTAAAATTTATTAAAATCTTTAAATTCTTAAAAAATATTGTAAATATTTATTATTTATAAAAAATAAAATTATTTTAAAGATATAGATTTTGTAAAATAAAACATATAAATTTTGTAAAATAAAATTATAAATTAATGTTTTATAAAGGAAAAAATAAAAATAAAAGAGATTATTTTAGGGGATTTTTTAGGGCAATTAAAAGCGGCATTTCTGGGTATATTTTAAATATTATAATATGAATATTATTTATTTTGATATATTTGATATTTTTCCGATTGTATTTACAAGCGGCTTCTTTATTTTGGGATTAGTGGTCAAAGCATCGTTCGCAAAATGAACATAAAATCATTGCCTGTTTTGTAAAGTTCCAGTGAATACATGACTTCTGCCAGCACCTTGCCATGGTCTCGTGCATGCAATTACAAGGCTTTGAAATCAAGAGATGGGACGAAGCATGGGACATGCTAAAGACACAACCTGATAGTGTCAACATGCAAAAAGTCAAAAGTCGAAATTGTGAGAAGCAACTGCTTTCAAAACAACTTTGGGAGACTTCCAAAAGATGATGTTCCCCATCTCTTAATCGCAGCAACCAGGAGTCTCAAGGAGTTGATCTTGGACATTTGGACTTTAGGCATGGAATAACTTGAGACCCCCAGTGATCCAAGACTCTGCGCATCTTCAGCGTGTCTAACCCACCTCCCAAGTCGTTGCCTGAAAAGGGGTTTTATGTCGTCACAAAGTACCATGCAAACATATTTGTCATCCAAACGAAAGACAGAAACAACACAAAAAAACACACACACCTCTTTCAATCTGGCACAAGTAATTGGCATGCCAAATATTTGCCACTAAGTAAATAAAATTCTTTGGGGGACCCACCAATACAAAAACTTCTCTTGTTGAAACGTCTCCAAATCATTCTCGGATTTTGTTGCAGGAAGTGCCGGTTTTTCATCGGCGGTTGGATGCTTTTTTTTCAGCGAATTTTTCGGTTGAAACAAACTCAGCGAAGCTCTCAGGAGCTCCTGGCCGATGCGCTGGGATGAGATATACCCCATGGTTAAAGTACATGGCACAGTCCCCAAAAGGTAGGTTAATACAGGAATACTACAATACATTATAATACATGGTAAGTGTGCCATCTACTTTTACCCTGGTGTAACTACTAACTACTCTTTCTCCCATATGGTTCCAGTGAAAAAATAGGGCGGAGTATTTGACAAATGTAACGCTTCTATTGGAGATACACCCGTTTTTTTCCGGAAACATGATTCGTGGGGGGAAAGGTAAATTATGCGATTGAAAAACATGCACAAACATGACCATCATGTGGGGGATGCCAATCAGAGATTATCACAAGAGGAACGAGCTCATTGACAGGATGAAATAAGGACCAAACTAATTTCGATTCGGTATATGTCGATTCATTCCAAGCTACCATGCTTTGACTTTTTGTTGACTGTATCACGCCCTGCCCTCGGAACAGAACACTCTAGATTCGAGGGTTTCAGCTTTCACCCTCTTCTATAAAAGGCCAAGGCGTCCAATGAATCAAATTGATTCAAATTGGGTATGTGTGATGTCCAACTAAGGGAGTTCCATCAGATCCCTAAGTTTGAGACACGCCCAAATGCCGGCTGCCGGTTCATCAAAACACACAACCCAAGCCTTCACAAAAACTTCATTTCCAGCTGAGGATAGTCAAGGTTGCCTCGCCCTGTGCAAGCGACCGGTCATGTTTTTGAAACAAATTCAGTTTCGAAAAGCTCCATGAATCATCATTCTGTAGGGTGTAGGGTACATATTCATATGAACAGCATGATGGAACAACCAGGTCTTTTTGTTGATTCTTGAGCATCCCAAACTCCCATAGTAGCTCCCTTAATATCACTGATTCCTCAAAGTTTACCCAAATGCTCAAATGAAACTCATTCTTAGAATTGAACAAAAAAATGTGTGAAAGTCCAAAGTTCCTGTATTATAAAAAGATGCTTTCTTTTCAGATGTATATACTTGTCATCCATCATATGGATGCTTCCGAAAAAATTGTTGCCCCCAAATCATCCATTTTAATAGGACTTTCCATTCAACCATCCATTTTGGGGAAACACCCATATCAAGATGATTGAACATACAGCTGATTTGCACCCTAATTTGTCCTCAAAACCCAAACAACAGTGGCTGCCCGCGGCTTCTACCTCAGTAGCTTGGAGCTGCTTCAACAACGTCTCGGCGTCCTCGGGAGTGCCTGATGACCGAATCATCATGGCTGACGAACCTATCATCGACTGCTGGCGTTGGATATAAACGTATACAAACATCATCTACTAATGTGCCAGGCTTTTTTTGTGAAATTATGTGAATAACAATTCACCAAGCTGAAACACAAAAGACAAAATTTTGGGAGAATTCCTCTTAGATCATGCACTTTTTTTTTTGGTCCTTTCCTATGTCGTTACACAATTGCCCAGTATGGTCCGCAAAGAAACAAACGTGACTCAAAGATCGAAACACCTGCAAAAGTCTCCCTTAAATGGTGTCACCTAAAACCCTCAACCACCTTTGAAACGAATGGATAGCAAAGGGAGATCCATTCTTATCTTGGAGACTGCAGGTCTTGCATTCACCATTTTTTGAATCATTACAGGTGAGTCAATTGAGCCGTTTCGCAAAAACATGTGTTGCATTCCAATCATGATAGTTGATTCATAGCTTTTTTTTGGGATCCTTGCAGTGGCTCTTAATACTTCATATATCACTGGGTAGTATAACCCAAGCAGCTTGTTTTCACTGCTCAATTGGCCTGTTTCACGGACACCCAACACTTCGCCTGTGTCCGTGCCACCTTTGATTGTAACGATGCGGTCCTCAAACAAGCAGCCAGGCTAGCAGCGCATCGTTGGTGGGTTATCAACATGTTGAACCAACCCATTTGTAAACTATGTAAAAACGTCAAATTGGATCATTTCAATCATTTCCCCAAATAGGGATGCTAGTTGGTGGTTGAACCAACCCACTTGAAAAAATCTGCTTGTCAAATTGGATCATTTCGTCATCATTTCCCCAATTTTTGGGGAACATTCCAAACACATCACCCGCGGAAACTGCGCTACACCTGAGATTCCTGACCCCTGGAGAGACTTGATCAGTAGCAGAAGTATTCCACTGCATCACAGGGCCTTCGTTGACCTGCCAAAAGACGGACTAAATCAAAATGAATTTGCTGATTTTTGCCGAATTGATGTTTCGACATAAGTAGGTGACAATGTATGAGCTCACCCCTTTTTGTGCTTTGTTTAAATTGTAGAAAGTCAAAAAAAAAAGATGGACCTGGACCAAATTAATCCAAGCTGGGAAAATCTGGTTGACAAACAAAAGAAGCAAAAGCTAGCCAGCCAGGTAGCTAACAAATCAGGGAGTCTACCCAGAATCTGCCGAGCACGACTGAACCCATTGCCCCCTGCCATTCGTTGAATCTACCGAACCCGGATGGGTTCCGATGCTTGCGTAACGGAATCCATGGGGGCCACCAACCTGCCTGTTTGATGAGGAGACCGACCTGAGAATTCAAGTTGGCGCAAGTTTGCTGCTTTTGTGCGCCCCAATGTTGCATAAATGAATAGAACAATACAGTACATATGGTACAAAGACATATATATATATATCAAACACGTATATAAGTAGTATATAATACATGTATTTTAATATATGAAAGATGAGTATCAACTATCACAAACATCTACTGGATTGCGCGGATTGCAAAAGGTCCGATATTTTCCAGGAACATGCAGGTCTTTTCTTAACGCTGGGTTTCCAAGAAGGTTTGGAAACCCATGGCCATCACTCAAAGAGCCTTTCCTTTAAAGAAAAAACATCTTGTATCCATAATCATTCTTCAGGGGCAGCTGTTATATAAGTTTTGGGGAAACGTACAGCACGTTCATCTCCATTTTCCATGACATTGTCAATCTATACAACCATTCTTGGGATTCCTTTGTGACACAAAATTTGGGACCCCCAAGAATCAAATGCAGTTGTCCCAAAATCATTGGGTCATTCCTATTTTCATAGACTCCAACAGTTTTTTCAGCATACCAACAGGCCCTTTTCCCACTGGCAACACACACCATAGAATCTCCATAGGCCAAGTCCAGACCTAAAGACCTCACAGTTTTTCCAACGGTTTCCAAGCAAGGTGGTGGGGAATTTCCAGGATGGAAAAAAACAATGTATGTTTTAAACCTATGAGTGGGTGGCGGCTTAAGGCATCCAGTTAAACCATATCAAATAGATATAGAAGTAAATCTAACCCCAGGTATGGAAATAAGAAACACGATGAAAACCACAACCTACAAGTCGTATGGGGATGGATTGGATTGTCCAATTTGAAATGACAAACCTTCTACAGCAACAAATAGGAAGAAGTCCCAATCAAATCAAAAAAATCAGGTAGGAGTATGTCGCCCATTGACAATCACGACACGGGAAAATCGCGGTGGATCCCGGCAAATCGAGGGAACAATCGTAGTTCAAAGTGGCTTCAACTATATGTAGATTCTCCTAAACTAATCGAAACAACAATTCGGGATTCCTTCTTGGACTTACTGTGAAACATCCCATTTTGCGGGAATAGAAACATCCACTGTCCATGTTTTATCTCTCACGTCACATTGATTCACAAATCATCAATATCATCATTTCACATGAGCTCATCCTTCATATGCTTTAATATTTGGTGATTGTCATCTGGTAATTGTTTGTCGTTTTGCTCCAAAAACTGTCCGCCCAGCCGTCGCCTACAGCTCTTCACTGGCACCTTCAGCTCCTGTGGAGAAGTGCGGAGATCAACTGCGCTGCAAGACCCAAGATGAGAAGACATCATAAGACTCCCTGAAAACTAGGGCTTATGGGATTCCTTAGGGTTTCCCTAGTGATTTATGGGATATTCTTGGGATTTACGGGATGAAACTAACAGCTGTTGGCACCCCAAAAATGGATGGTTGGAATACCATCGTTTCCTTTTGGGGCTCGGCCTATTTTCAGGTGCTATGTCATGTTAGTTTCACGGAGTGTAAGAAAACTTTAAGAGGATCCAAACTATATACCTCATCACCCATCTTGAGGTCCATTGGTCAAATTTATTTTGTGGTTTTAGTGGGTGAAGGAACACAGTCATAACTCCAAGGCAAAGGATTGCTTGTATGGCAATGATAGCATGTATACTTGTAGTGCATTAATATCATGATGACATCACTGTTTGAAAACATAGACTGTATTTTCACGTATATATTATATATCATTATATATCATTATATATGTGTTATATTCATAGTGTATTTATGTTCATCATCTTGTATTCACACTTTACTACAACGTACATATATAGCCCATCCTTACTTCCGCTCTGCCACAAAAAAAACTCGCACCTTGGGACGTTGTACTGTCAGAGTAGCCTGGTGACTTGAAAAAAGTAGAACGATCTGTCAACCACCCATCCCATAGGATCAATGTATGGTATATCACCTACATTGAGTTGATGTTTATTGGCAATGTAGCTAAATATACAGCATCATACATTGATCCTCACATTTCATTGAACCTCCGACATCATCCCTACAAAGAATTGAAAGGGATTCACATCTCCAAGAGAAAAACCAGGAAACCAACAACGAAACCTTCCAGGTGCACATCATTCGCATAAAGACACGAAAAGTCGAAAAGTCGGTGAATTTAGATACTTCTTTTCTGACTTCATGATCCCACCACGTCCCCAAGCTCCAGTGTTTTCTCTGGAATTGTGATGATCTGAAGTTTGAACTTCAAGCATTACCTCTGGGTTGATGGCAATTCACAGTCAGATGCAACGCTTCCATCTGTAGATGTGGAAGCTAACGACCAAACTTCCTGGAAAAAACTGTCACCAGTGACTCCACGGATTTTTTTTTCATCGAAAAAGGTAGTTACCAACAAAAACAGCTTCCAGGAATCTGGCCATTACTTTGGGGGATTCCTTTCATATCATGAGCCTAATTGATTTCATGTATAATTGATTTTCTAGTTGGTGGTTTCAATCCATGTGAAAAATATTAGTCAAATTGGACATCTTCCCCAAATAGGGATGAACATAAAGAGTGTTTGAAATCACCACCTAGATCTTAGTTGAGTCTATTTTTGTTGTATGGTGTCCATTCCCTGATAGAATCACCTGAGATGTGTAGCTATTTGAACAAAGGAAAGAAATCTGAAACGAAGAGGATGCATTTCAGTCGTTTTAAATAGTGCCCTTACGTGCCCTTAAGATGTCTCTAGCAATATTCAAATTGTAAACTGTCCCAAGCTCCTCATCCAAAAGTTGGCAAATCTGCAATACTTCTTCTCCTTGTTCTGGATCTTCCAATATTTCTCGAAGACGCTTCCATTTACCACAACCAGCTAACAAGATTGCCTCCTCCAAATCTCGTGCAAAATCCTGAATCACAATGACACCGATAGAACTTTGTGTCTAAGTACAGCACTGGTAATCAAACAAAGTGTGTGTGTGTGTGTGTGCAAACTTCTGCACTTCTGAACCAACAGCAAACTCTTAGTAACAAACGTTCTCTTTCAACTACGTCACCTGCATCAAAAGTCAAGATAAGTCAGCGATCAGGCACCACACAATACACACAGTATCACCTATTAAGTATCAATCAATCTAGCTGGTAGTTTCAACCCATTTGCAAAATAATGCAAAATATAAGTCAAAGTCAAAGTGGGAATCTTCCCCAATTTTTGGGGTGAACATAAACAGATATTTGAGTTGCAACCACCACCCAGCTATAAACACCTTCTCACCTCAATCTTGTGTTTTTATCATCAATTGTGTCCGCCAAGCATCTTGTGAACTGATCCAAAAGACATCCTTCCAGGACCTTTTAAACCGCAAACGTTGGAAGGCTTCGCCATCATAATGAAAACGAGGTGACCAGCTGGGGAGCAAAGCATAGGCACTGCAAAGTGTGACGATCCAGGCCAATGATCCATACAAAAACCAGGCTTCAAAGAGCTGTCCAAACCTACGATTTTTTGGGGTTCCAGCCTTCCGATAACTGTTTGATGGCAACCAGAAATCCGGGATTCACTTACCAGTTAATATGGTAGTTATGTAGTTTCTCCCATAAAAAAAAACAGGGTTTCATTGAAACATCCCAGGTCCGGTGGTTGGCCAAACGGGATTTCAGCCATCAACAGTAGTGAAGCTTTGCTTGGTTCCAGACCTTCATTTTTTCCGGGGTGGTAATAGCCCAACAGAAAAACCCCATGAGATGATGCGAGATGACCACATGTGTTTGACCTGGACCATTGGATGACTGGAAGCGAAAACTCACCACTATTTACATGGACATGTTCCTACCATGACCGACTCGTGCTATGATTGTGTCTTGAAATCGTGTACACTGAGAACCTCCAACAAAATGTAGCTCATTTTTTCCACATCAAGTCCTTCGAATGGTGAAGCTGGATGTGGGTTTTACCATTAAATCATGGTAGATTACTAATTTCAGAGGAGAAGTGCCCCATGTTCGCTCTCAAATGTGGGATCCACCTGTTGGTTCTTGTTGATATTTTGAAATCTTACTTTGCTAAGCAACGAACAAATTCGATATGAGTGGACATACTATCTTCCACCAGCTGGGAAAAAAGGTTTCTGATGGTCCGGTCGACTTCAGTGATTCAGAGACTCCCAACAAACATCGTCAACAAAAAGCTGAAAGGTCCTCTTACCATTGAGAAAAGGGCAAATGTACACTTACCAAATGCATATAAATTCACACACGCTCACAAACACGGAACAAAACCAAAACAAAGCAATCATTCTCACGAAAGTGCAAATGACGAGGGGCGCTGCGGATTTTAAAGTGCTTCCGGTGACAAAGGCTGTGATGAGAAAGCAGGCCAGAACCATGAAAACCAACGCGACTGCAAGGCAATGGAATAACTGTGTTTTCTCGAAACGCCATTTGGTGGCAAGGTATTTGCCTGTGCAAATATCGCTGCCTTTATTCCAAAGAACCGTGCAAATACTGGACATGACCAATCCGCAGCAAACACATAAGCAGAAATAGTTTGTAGGACCCAATAAATTATAGTCACCGCGAAAACTCACACATCTTCCTTGATAGTTTATATCTAAGGACCAGCTTGCCATATTCATTTCATTCTGCACGCAAAAAAGATATTCACCCAAGGTCTCGATACCTTTCATCCCCCTTGTCGTTGGTTTCGATGGTTGTCGTTTGGCGGCCAAACCACTCAAGTCGGCGAGATTGACATCCATGTACCACAAATATAAGTAGGTAGTGCTTTCTGTTAACAGGGTATAGTACCCAAGATAAAACAACCAAATAGGTAACCATTCTGACAACACCAGGTGAAGAATGGTAGCAAGGACAGGCACATCTTTCACAGCAGGAAACACACGACGAGATCGTTCCATGGCTTCTGCACGATAAGATGTTGTTTTTTATGGCAATGGACACCTCTAAGATTATGTATGTAAACTGTATTGAATGATTTGAATTATATTAGATGTATGATATTAGAATCTCATTACACAATAGTTTGTTGAACTTTCTGGAACTTTGATGCTTGGATGCTAAAAGCTGATAGTTTCAAATTTTGGAACTTTCAAAACTGAGAATCTTTGTTTTTTTTTCCAAGGTGTTCATGTCTACCCCTCTGCCGGTTGATATGTCGAGGTGATATACTTCAGCTAGTTAACTGTGACTTGTTGGTGGTTGAACCAACCCATCTGAAAAATATGCTCGTCAAATTGGATCATTTCCCTTAGTAGGGGTGAAAATAAAAAATCATTGAAACCACCACCTAGATGATGACTGTGGATTTCTTCATCTTAAACAAAAACCTACTGATGTACAGCAAACGGAGGATCTTTCCACAACGTTCAACGTCCCATGTATTCTTGTGTGTTTTCATGACGATAAAATCACACATTTTGAGAAGTTCATTTCTGAATCACTTCAACATAATGTCGTTCTTGACCTAAACGCAGCTGACGTGTGGCCAAAGAAGTTGTTGACCAATGGCGCTTGGCCATCCTACAATGAGGTGCAGCGTTTCTCCTTCATTGATTGACCAAAGAGTAAGTGTGCAAGTCCTTTGGAAAGTGATGAGACTGAAATGTGCGGGTGGTACTTTCAATCTAAATGGCAAGAATGATGAACTGAATCCTTTATTTCCTTTTATTCCCCACACCTCTGTGCTTCTGCCCAATGTGGGTGTGGCTCTCCAAATGACGGAATCAGAGGGAAAAAAAAACACCCTAGACAGAACCACGTGGTCTGAAGCAAGTTCAAAGTCTCATGGGAGATGATGGGCCACAAAACATTTTGTGAGGGTACCTTGATATAAAAGTCAAGGATTGACACACTCATTATTGCTTCAACACCATCACTACTCCATGCTTTCTCGCGGATGTCCCCCACCGATTTCGACCGCCTGCTCGGAGTCTTTGATGATTTCAAAAATGGCCTGGGAAGCGCCCCGTGTGCCATTCGCCTCCACAATGCGATCCCGAACCTGTTGGAAGCTGATGGCAACACGGTGAAATAATTCGTTCACAAAGCTGAACTAAGGACATGTTGCTGAGATTCCCTTACTACACTATACTATGAATATACGTAGACGTATACTACACTACTTTTTGGGGTGTTGCGTGAGGTCATGAAACCGTTTGCCCAAACGAATGGAGATGACTATTTGAAATCCTGTGACACTGTTGCACCCAGGGTTATGAGAGAGTGATATCACTTCGATGAAAAACACCAAGGTAGATACTTTGATACACAAATATGTTCAACTGGCTCCTACCAAATCTGATTGTGTTTCTTCTCTCTTTGGCCATCCACTCAAGTGTTATCTTGCAGTGACAATATTGAAACATCCGAATCATCCATATTGTAGATCCTCTTGCAATCAACTCTTAACAAATCAATACATACTAAGTACTCATTCTGTAAGCCCTAATTCCGGTTGGCCCCTTTCATAAGAATGTTTATCCATCCTTCACACATCTCCGGACATTTGCTCGCTGGTTTTGCACCTTCAGGTTTTGAGTTGGATTTGCCACATTCCACTGCTGCACCGCACCCCCGTGCAGCGATAGCAGCAGGCAAGGATCCTGTCCAAACACTCAAAACGTGACAAGGTGTCGCATGGTTTGTGCATACAAATCCAAGGCGATATGAGGTGACAAATTCTAAAAATAGGAAAGAATCATGGATGAATCATATAGGTGTTTCCAAAAATAATGGTACCCCCAAATCATCCATTTTAAAAGGGTTTTCCAACTATAAACCATCCATTTTGGAGTATCCCTATTTTTGGAAACACCCATATCTATCTATGTAGCGAAGATGCACTTTGCTATTTGGAATTCATTTGTTATTTGGAGTGATGAAGAATTTTTCGAATTGGATGATGCATTAGATGAATGAGAGCTGCTTTCACAAGCACCCAAAAAGGGTTCTAATTTTAAGCACTCTTCAATACAATGTAGTGACATTCATTGCATCTCCAAACCATTCCGTTTAAACAAAATTACATCTATTACAAGCTTGAATTATTACTCTCCTTTTCAAGCTTGAAGTATAACCGATCTTGAATCTATGGAGAATTCTCTCAACACGATCCTGTATAATAGCTGGTTCAATTGTTGGTGTCGGTCACACAAATGTATCACACAAACATTAAGCATAATCATACATATGCAGTCCTCCAACAAGCGCGGTTCAGCGCACAAGACGGATTGCAAAACAACAGAAGGGACCTAATATCTTCTAAACCGGCTGATTGTTTTTGAGAGTACTTTTCACAGGCTCTTTCTCCACTCCAAAAACACCAATGCTGGAAAACTCCCTTGTTCAGGATGGCTTTCACCCCTCTAAGCCGAACCTTGCCACACCCCTCATCATCAACCCACGGCCAGCCCGAACCTTGGCATCGGCATGAAGAGCATCCTGACGGGTGGCGGCTGCTACAAGTTGCTCGCGGCTGGTCAAAATTCCAGGTGAATCAACACATGGTCCCCACTCCCCTCCAAAAAATGATGTTTATATAGTGTATTAAGTGTATTGTTGATACCTAGTATTACAAAAATATACAACAACAAGTTACAAGAAGGACTATGGCAAGGGAACAAAGATACCGGGTTATTGGAAACGATTGTGCAAGTAGTGTTTCAGTTCAGGAACAGATTCCTTCAGGAAAGCACCAAACACAGGGAGCGCTTTCTTAAAGCACCAAACACAGGGACTGGGACGTACCCCAAGTTCGTAAAAAAAAACAAAAAGATAGAACAGCATACAAGTAGGATGCATATTTCCATGACATGTGTAGATTGAAACCGGTCGTCAACATTAGGGAACCAAATGGAGATCATCCTCCTACATTCGCATCTTCGCCAAAAAGGTTTTGTTAAAGATCGTACTGTAACCAATGGTATTCCCACAGTCTATAGCCTGATGAATGTAGCACAAACACAAGTTCAAAAGTATAGTGTAATACATCCTCTCAGTATAATAATTAGTACTCATATCATATTCGTCTGTGCAGCATGGTTCATTGTAAGCTGTCTAGTTGAGTACACGTATGTATACAAACATAATATATGTATATATATATACATATAGTTGTACCGCATGATGCATCCTAAATGACCCTCATTCACACACCAGCTGGAGAAGAAATGGCTTCCAAAAGTAGATGGATCATTCATGTCTCTACTGTCCCATGGCTGTCCCCTCTCCCTTCCTGTCCTTGAAATCATATTCCAAAGAAAAACCATAGCTTCCACTACCTCAGACCAAAGTGAGAGAGTCAAAGGCTGTGACTTATGATGTTTCTTCAGGGAAGTGCACACAGTAGAGCTGTTCTTTCCCAAACAAACACACACACACAAAGAAAGTGCAACCTTCAACACCCCACATGAAGAGATCAACATATGTTTCTTATATAAACGACAACTATCAGTATGGTCTTAAAGTAAGGCAACCGTAAGAATTTATGTGCATAACAACGACAGGATATACCATTATGACTGGATAATGGGATTGTCTTCCACAATCTGACTTGATTCATGAGGACTCCTTGGTTGGTTTGGCTCAACAGAATGTATATTGCTTCCCCAAAATGGTACTTGTAAGGCAAAGTGTGCCAAATCTGAACTAATCTAGATATCCTAATTTTAAGCAAAACAGCCAAAGCCTATGTTTCAAACCATCTAGTCATATCATGTTTTACAGTCTCACCATCCCCTGAATTACGGAGAAACACCCCCCCATCAATTTGTAGGAACTTTTGATGGAACTTCACCAACCGGAAATGTGACATGTTTCTGTGGGAGGTTGCCGTCACAATCCCAAAAGCGCAACTTCAAGATAAGTTTTAGATGAAACATCATATGGGTGTTTCCAAAAATAGGGGTACCCTAAAATGGATGGTTTATAATGGAAAACCCTATTAAAATGGATGATTTGGGGGTACCACTATTTTTGGAAACACCCATATAAAGCACCATCATCATAAAGTAGGAGCCAAACCAACAAAAACATACAAAAACCAATTCACTACGCATTTTTCCGACCCTGAAAACAACTTTCACACAAAAATGTCATTCCCAAATGTGTCATACCCAAGAGTCTGAAGTGTGATCCATGTCTTAGCTCTGTGATCCAAGGGCCCGGCTTCTCTTGTCTAATCTAACTTCAAAGAGGCTGTCCTGTAAGGATCACAACACAGAACAGCGAGGGTGATAGCCACTGTGGACATCCAACAAGAGGAACCAAACAACAAATCGATATCACTCTGGAAATTGACGAGGACTTAAGCTATGACTTTGAAACCACTCAGTGATTTCATTTCAGTAACCAACTTTGGTTGAAATCTGCCTTGCTGGCTCAACAGTTGCCAAGGGATACGACTTCCCACCCTAACGCGGTGTGCCTCACCAAGTGCCTGAGAGTGGCAGCTGACAGCCCTATGGTCAACCGTATGTCAACCTTCACAGTCCCAAGGAGATAGGAGCACATGAATATGAAACTAGTCTCTAACCCAAGAACCTTCCATGCAATGTGCGTTCAAGAGCTTCTCAAAATATGCTTCCGGTATACACTAGTAGTATATATATAATATGCAAACCCTGTATATATACTTTGAGATATTTATTGGTGTAAAAGTTTTTAGAAAAGGTTAGGTGGCACCAACCTGAAGAACATCCACAAATCCCAGCCAAATTTGGATAGATGGATACAGTAGTTGTAGTTGTATTGTATACCACGTGCAACTGATACAACAAAACACCGCATGCATTGATATTTTCAACATCAGTCTACAGACATAGAAAAGAAACCTGCTTGTCGTAGTTATGCCATCAACAAAACATGTGGTCAAATTCTCTAATTGACCACCTAGTTGCGAATTCAACCCCTTTGAAAAATATGAGTCACGATGGGAATCTTCCCCAATTTTCGGGGTGAAGATAAACACAATATTTGAGTTGCCACCAAAAGGTGGGCCCCTTACCAGTGGTAAGTGGAGTTAAAACCCTTAATAAATGGCCCTATAAATGGGTAACTGGGGTTATAACCCCCCAGTTTTTCATCTATGGCACCATGACATCACTTGATGCGACACTTCCCCCCAGGGCCACAACCCGCAGACTGGCAGGGAGCTTCCTGCAGCTATTTGGGTGGTTGTGCTTCACTACAGCCATGCCTGCCCTATGGTTTATTGTATGTCCTTAGGTAAACATCCATCAATTTTGGGTTTACAAAAACATGATGCAGGGAAATCCAGGTGATTTGAGGAGGAATTCAACACATCTCGAGAGGGAAATCGCCTTTTTCTCATGATGTTCAATGTCAACAGATTAAAGAGCATCTACCATTTACACTTGCGCCCCTTACAACTGACTAATATGAAACCCCAAGAGTGATCTGGATGAGGGATTACGCAAATTCCAGGGGTGTTTCACAGGCGGGTTTTGTCTGGGTACCTTCCCAGACCTTTCACAACATTGGCACATAATTGTTTGTAAATGATGTGACTACTAGTGGGCACAACTCCAACTAGAACTATCTCACATACTGCATTACGTGGTTTGATGGCATCAATCTGAACGCCTTTGAAACATGTCCAACAAATAATATACGGTCAATTGTCAACATGATGCAGTTACATAGCAAGGGGCTATTTCTGCAAAGTTACGTAGGATGCCCGAAAATCGGTGATTTCGCAAGAGATTCTACAAGATTGGATCAAAGGGGTGGTGCTTTTTCCATTGTTCTGTGATCATTTCAAAAAATGCTACTCCACTGATTTTTGGCGACAATCAATGGCTTCTCCTTCACTATAGCTATGAAGTATGGCAGCATCGAGTTTGTCCCCCACCAAATGAGCCGATTTTACGGGACTACCCAGTGAATTGGCTTGTTGGTGATCGCAGGGAGGGAGGCTCTAAACAGTAAACAGCATTTTTTTGTAAGAAACAGCTCCACCACCCATAGGATTCCCATTGGGCAAATGGTATATTCACCTACATGAAAACGATACAAATCAACCATTCATGTAGGTAAATATACCATCTAGTTGGTGAAACCTCAACCCATTTGAACAATACGCTTGTCAAATTGGGAATCCTCCCCAAATAGGGATGAAAATAACACAGCTTTGAGTTGCCACCACCCAGCCATACATGGATCCTATGGGTCATTAACACCAATCGCTTCTTAGCCTCGACTGATTTTGACAACCAAGACACTGGTCAATCAACGCCTCCTCAGATCCTTGAGCCTCAGCTGATCCGCAAGAATGCTGGTAATTCATGTAGGGACTTCCCTCTAAAAATGCATGGTGATTCAATGTAATCTTCTGTAACTTAGACACAAATACATAATATGTATGTATATATATATAAATACAACTTCTACAACTCTATCCTAGATTTATGTTGTATAGCTCTTGATTTCACTCCGATAGTTAGTCAAAAGCAATGGGGCATACTTCGCCCTCATATGAAGGGTTAAAGACAGTTGCTGCGCAGCTTTGAATGTTGGCCTCATGTTCAATAGATCTTTCGAAAACCGAAACGAATCCCATCTCAAAGCAGGTAAGTCGAGAACGGAATGCGGAATACCGCTCAATTGGATGCAGATTGCCTAGGCCTAAACGGCAATGTAATTATCCCTTAGCTGCAATAAGCAAGCAAATTCTTTTTGTAGCTCTTAGCTCACCTCCAAACTTGAGGTCGCTTTTGAATGGAATGCTTGTACTAAGTCAATTATAGTGAAGCCTCGATAGCCTCGATGAGATCGCTATAATTTCCCAGATCGAAACCTCTAACAAGAACCAACTCCTACATGAAAAAAAACAAGGAAAGACACGCTTGAAGATCGACCAAACAAGGTTCCAACTTGAACCTAGTTACGTCTACAATTACCCATTTGGGTTGCATGAAACTGGCAAAAGGATAAATGTGGATAAGCCAGGTGAACCCTGCAAGTTTCTTTGTCTACCGTACCCAAAGGCGTACAAAAAGAAGTTTGAAACAGAAATAAACAACTTCACCTTCACCCACCACTGGGTCTCAGACTCCATGTCTGATGCAATTTAAAAACATAAAACACCGCCACCATCACACATAGTCACAATCACATTAGTGCAGTTTCCCTTTCTTTCGGGCGCTTGTTTTGTTGCCTTTTGATTCACCACCATATGTCACCCTCATCGTTGGGCTCTCAAATCCTAAAATCATCAACTTAGAGTTGCTTCCAACCACCTGAATCCTCCCATCATAATCACAAAAAAAGGGCAGGATCTTTTCTAGTTGGTGGTTTCAAACCCTTTGAAAAAATATGAGGCAAAATAAGAATCATCCCCAACTAGGGATGTAAACATAAAAAATATATTTAATTTGAGTTGCCAGCACCTAGTGATTTACGGTATGATTACTGTAATTTTTGTCAAATCCCCAATAAAACTTTCTAGCTCCTCATTTGAGTTGCCACCATCCACCCAGTTTTTAGTGGAATCAACTTTTCCAAGCTTAGCAACCACAACACCGAAACCAACCTCCCGTGATGATTCCCAACCCCTAAGCCATCCAGCCATGTCTGGTGTCATTGGAACGTAGGTCATTTTCCTTGGAGAAAAAAAGGGGGTGGCTTCAAGCAATCCAAGAAGAATGGAAGCATTTTTGGTTTGGAAGATTCTGGGAAAACTCATCAATTCAAAATGATTGAAAACCACTATAATCATGAATGGTTGCTTTTTTTTTGCGTTTTGAAGGGAGTTCCTCCCAATCAGAAACCACCATCAAACTACCAAGATGGTCGTTAGTGCGATGAAATTGTGCTCTTTCTTGAAGCTGATGTAGAGGTGGATATTATACGCTAATCATATGTATCTATGTGGCCATGTTTGAAGGAAGCTGCAAGACGCTTGTAAAAATGCAAACATCATAGATGGAGCATGCTGCAACAGCTTCATAGAAACACATGTCACATGTATATATAAATAATCATATATATATATATATGTGTATATGTTATATATATAGGTCAATTTTGAATGCAACACAACACAAGCTTCGCAAAGAAAAATAATTCCTGGAACCTCCGCAGAGGTGCAACAAAAGTAAACTCATCAACGTGTCCATGGAGCGGTAAACAGCCGACACCAAGAGTTGAAAAGAGCTGGAACCCCTTGGAGCTGCTGTACATCTTGAAATAACATACATGATATTATGTGTATATATATATATATATATAAATGCTCTATATATATATCATATACATCGTTACATATGATATCATGTATTGCATCATCTAAATAAATTTCATATATTAGTCATATATTACATTAAACGTAAAATACAGCCCTGTATAGGCAGTAGCCACTGACTTCTATTCTTGTAATTGCTCAGTTTTCAATTGTGTCCAACCTGTTCATGGCAGGCACACGCTGAAACAAATTGGCGTTCAATTTGGCAACTCATGGTATTTCATGGTCCACCAGTCCCTTCATGACATGTTCGGCCCCATCCTGTCGAGAAAGGTGCTAATTTGAAAGGAACGAAAACAAAAACAACATGCTCCCAACAAATAACAAACACATACAAGCTTGCATCTATATAGGTCAATCTGCATACATGGGCACAGTTGTATCAAATTGCATGAAATTGCACGAGCCCGAAGTCTAAGGACATTTTGGGAGGATTTTTTTGGAAGAACCACAAACAACCAACATCCAAGGGGCCGAGTGTGGCAACTATGTCCAGTCGTTATAAGTTATAACTACCCAGTAATCTCCTTATGGTCTCGGGCGATACCTTTTGGATTCTTACACTCCTGTCGACTCACCAACAGTTTCAGGTACCCTGAAATCCATGTATGCCAAATGCCTTGGCTGTAACATGGCGGTCGGTATTCCCTCGCAACAGCCATATTCGATAGTGCTTACATAAGTGAGAACCTGGATTCTAGGTACCTGGAAACGTTGGTGCTTGACCCAAAATGCAGCCCAGAATCTGCTCATCCACATTCTGCCCTGTGGCCTAACAGTTGCATTGATAGCGTTGAAAGTTCCCAGGTAGTGATGGGTCCCACATGCCCAGTTGAAAGAGTTCTCAAAGAAAAACAATATTTGTTGATGGGTTGATGTTCCTCAGTTGAAACAAGCATTTTCGGGTATTGTGAAACTTGATGTTTTGTGCCACCGATCACTAGTTCACTGACAGTGGAAGTACTTGCTACTCAATGAGGTATTGGTCCGCACAAAAGGTCGAATATGAAAAGATTGCTTTGGCATCACAACAGTACCACCTAGAGAAAGAACAACATAGCTCTTAACCTCTTCTTGTCAAAACAGGGCTGCTTTCTCGTTCTACGCACCCCCAAAAAAACGAGGAAACATTGGCTGGATATTTCCATGCACTTCAATCTTTGTGGATTGGAGTCAACATTGAATATGCAACGATAGGTGACGGCAGAACTAAACTCAGGCAAAGGAGGCACTCCTATGTTCTTTATTTGTTTGGCCTGCGGTCCATCTTTGCATTTTGCTTTGGGCCAGTGGAACCTAAACAAACTCTCAAGTTCCATAATATATGTATATTATATAAATATACATACACGATTAGATGCATTTGATCCATACTAGCAATAGTCTCAGGTATGTTCTATATAATGTAAACATGTCTATTCGTTTGATCATTGGCCCTACTGCGAACTTGGTATCAGAATCCAATAGCACAAGAAATCCAATGACCATCCTTGACCTGTCCATTCTCTGATTTGTGTTACACTTTTCTTTGTTCTAGAAAAACACAAAACAACATAAAACAACCAACCTTTCTCAAGTCTCATACTATGAAACAATGAAAAATAACAAATGGCAAAGGTTCCCATTGTATTCCTTTGCTACTGTTGATGGAAGAAATCCCAAACAACCACCTGGATGTTTTTGAAACCCTGTAAATAATGGGACAAGCTACCAACCTCAAGTGGTGATCGCCGGATTTCTGCCATCAACAGTATGTTCTATACTAACAACATTGATAACTTTTTGCCAACACACCCAAATCTAAGGCTATGACAACCTCCAGCTTCTTGGGCTCCTGAACTATGTCCAGCGATGGCTTTCCATGAGGAAAAATCAACATCTATATTTATCATCTATCACTGGTTGGTGGTTGAACCAACCCATCTGAAAAATATTAGTCAAATTGGACAAATACTTGAAACCACCACCTAGATCTATCAGGGTTTCCTTCTAATCCGCTTATCTTCCCAATAAATCAAATACAACCCCCCCCCGAAAACTAACTAACCCGCTTGGAGTCCAGGAGAAACATCTTCAAAGAAGCCAAATTTTTGGGGGGTTTCCATGTTTTTCTTTCCGGGATTTGTATGAATCACCATAACATGCTCACTAGTGTCTTTCACTTGAGATGTTCAGCGCTCAGCTCCGGAGGTTTGAGCCAACAAAAAACCTCTAATAGTATATCACCCATACCTTGCATGGGACGAACGGTATATTTACAAATTATAAATGGTTGATGGTTTATGGTCAATGTAGGTAAATATACCCGGTCCCATGGATTCTTATGGGTCAGGATTCTGAGGCATCATCTCTATAAAATGCTCTTTTTGTGAGGGTTCATGGCTTAGGGATTTGAAGTGTGCATATGCTTATACAATGAACAGGCTCGGCCCAGGCGGCGGGTGACCTTCTTTCATGACGGATATATTCGCCTGATACTTCCGCTGGTATTCTACTCACAAAATCAAACAACATCACAGTAGCTTAAATGTAATTTCACAAATTGTTGCTTTAGTTTACTTTTTTCAGATTAAGGGTCAAACAACCCAGCAACATTCTGCATCCTGTCCCATCAGGGTCTTTAAAATTCTTGAAAAAAAAAACGAATCGAGAAACACTAAGAAACTCAGGCGTTTCTGGTATTCCCAACATCAAAAGGAAAGAAAAGGTGTCGTTGGCAAATGCAATGAATCTCATCAAGAAACATACACATGATCATAAATCAATTCAAATTATAAGGATTAAACACGGTACTTCTCACATAGCAATGCCAACATGTAGTTGGTAAGCTAGTAATAGTTCCTTAGCTCTCTGAAGCCGTGTGTGATGCATTTCTCTCAATGCTTTTGCTCCCTGAAACTGAAAGGTCTTAAGCAGATTCAATGGAGTCTTTGTCAAAGTATTCATAAACTTCGGTGCTTCTTCCCTCCTTTCAAGGGGGGGATCCAAAATCACCACCTGAACAGATATTTTGTCAAAATCAGATCCTCCACGCCACAGCAACAAAGCATGGCACTTTAGGGGCGATTTTTACGCCGAGATTTTTCCGGCGGGATTTGAATGTGCCTTCAAAAAACACAACCTGGTGCCCACTTGAGCCGTGCATCAGCTGCCAACATTCATTGATCTGACTAACTATACATTCAATGGAGTTTCCTGGTTCCCTTAATAGGTGGTAGGTGATATATAATCACCCAATTGGCAATATATACCACTCATATACCACTTATATATATATATTGCCAATTGTGTTATTATATGCTACCTACCACCTATCAAGGGAACCAGGAAACTCCATTGATACATCTGAAGAACAATTCAGAATGTCACGTTAAAAACATTTCACCCATCTGAATACACAGAAGGATCAGCAGGATGTAAGTCGAGAATTGTGGAGTGCTGCCATCCACTTTCCAACGATAAAACACCCCTCGATCTAAAGACCGGTCAAAAAATAAGACAATCATAATTCATGGAACGCAAATGGTAAGAAAATTATAATTCATAGATCTAAACTGTCAAACATAAAACAATAATTGTAAATTATAAAGCTGAACTGTCATTTTGGCAGGATGTCCCGTACTACAGAACGAAATGTGTAGCCAAACCTTCTGAGGTTGCTATGATTCACACTTGGGGTTTTAAGACAAGTCAGCCTTCAAGAGGAACACATGAAATTCTGAAATTCCGTCAGTATGAGGTGCCTAGAAACAGAATCTCCCTTCATCAAAGAGTGCTAAGCTGACACAACACTTCCGGGAACCATCCAAAAAACGGCATGAAGATCTACAGAAATCGATGTAGATGTTTTGAAGTAATCTCATTCGCGGGGCTACATAGCTTGAATGTACAAACGATGCCTTTTTATTTGTAAGCCCCTGTTCCTACCTAATGACCTTTGCAGCTTTTGCAGAATCTTTGATCTTGGCAAAACTTAACAAAGATTGGACTCTGACAGGTTTGGTGTCAAAATTACCTGCTCCCACAAACTGGGGTGGTCAACCCTCAAGTACGCATTATGAGATAGGCATCAATGCGTTTCAAACCACCTAGTCAGCATCAATGAGGGTATGTCCCAACATCAAGGTAACCCCCAAAATCAACTAAACATAATCATCCAGTTTCTCTTAGTAGGGAACATCCAATTAGATCTTAGAGTCACTGATGGAACTTCTTCACCCAATACAAAACATACTGACCAACTTTGAAACAAACACACAGATATGATATGATACGAATTTGAAAACATATTTCAAAATGAATCATCATCTCATTTAGAGACCCTTGTGGTAATTCCACTGAGTCCCTTCCAATGTCATCCTAATCAACCAGCTCCTCAACCCGTCTGAGACAGTGTGGTTTTTTCATTTGGTACCCGCCGACTGGTGGTGTGTCACCGACAAGGTTGGCGGAAGGCAAGCTCCGCAACATACGCAGCACGATTTCCATTGAACGCAGCCACCGGCCGAAAGGCAGAGGTTTGGGTCTTCGAAGATCGAAATCGTAGATGCGGCTTAAGTGTTCTTGCAAAAGGAGAAGTAAGTTCTGCCACAATGGACAATTTGGAACACTCAACTCATGAAGTCTTTGCACCACTCTGCTGCTACGGCTTTCAATGCTCGTCTGTATGATGTCCTTCACCATGAAATCGATGGTGCCTCTGATTGCCTCAGGGTACCTTGGACATTGACTCTGCAATGCAAAAACTTCTGCCTGAAAAAAAACACAACAGTATTCCAAGCCAATATAATGTATATTATATATATATATTATTGCATATTCCTAGACATCCATACCATCAAAACAACTGCCAAAACCATGGTGATACATTTTACCAAAAAATGAGCCAGGTACAACATCTCCACTCGCATTTTTCGACAACGATTCGGCTTTCCAGCCAACATCTCCTGTGGTAAAAGTGGATCCTCTACAACGCCTGTCAGAATGCCCTCGGTTGGATGGATTGTCAACCATCGGCTCTGAGACATAGCTTCTGTAATACAGAAGAACAGCGGACCTCGTGGCAGCCATGTGTGCCAGGGTCTAAACTCCTTATTTTGATGATTCTAACCCCACCTTTAATAGGGAATCCTTCTAACGGGTATATCAACCTGTACTATTGGGTTGATGACCATCCCCTATTATATGGAAATCATGGGAGTTTAGACCCCAGCACATTTGCTCTTGTTGACTGTCAAGGCCCGCAGTCATTTGTTGGATGGTTTTGTAAAACTAATGTTAAACATATTATACCTGGTAGATCCTTTATATGCAAAATTCCTGCCTTTGTTTGCAATTCAGTCTTTTCACCCCGAGGGCGATAATTTTTGCTTTCGAGCAACTTTTGTATATTCTTGTAAATTGAGGTT
>DF244611.1:0-25140 GCA_000507305.1 Breviolum minutum Mf 1.05b.01 | reverse complement strand
AGATGGGGTTTGGAAGCATTGAGCATATGAAGATGATTGGATCCCATCATTCCCCCCACGAAAATCCTATAACGTTGAGCTCTAGTACTGGATATTTGGCAGAACATGTTCCAATCAAATTCAAGCAATTTTGGTAGTAAATGATGATATTGCCCTAAGAATCATCTTAGACATCCTGCAACTTCATGAGTTTTCTTGAATTTTTCCTACTGCCCTCAACTGATGATCGCCCGACGTCATACAATGTGAAACATCTGTGGATTTCCCTGAAATGGCGAGATTCCACAGATTCTTTTCACCATCAAAACTGGAGAAAAAACTGTCTCGTAACATCACATCATGACGACCTTAGACTTAGCCAAATGACCCAAACAGAAACCGTAAATGCTACACTTTGGTGAACTAACATAGCAATAGAAAATGGATCCTTCAAACTATGTATTTCCTATTTAAAACTGGAAAATATTCCAGCCAACTATGTTAGTTTACCAAAGGGTAAAGGTTAGCAAAAATGGGAAACAGATTGGCCAAGCAGCACATGTCCTCTGCGTCCTTCCTTCACTTCTCTCAAAACGCCGGAGACCCAGAATTGGCACCTTGCACCATGAAAAAAATTCAAAGCGGAGATACTCCCTGGAAGTTTGACACTTTCGCCTCTGAAAATGTAAAGTTCGCACCGAAATTCGTGAAAGGCGGGGCCGTGTGTCTTCCAACCATCCATTTTTTCAGGGGTTATGTTAAACTTCGGGAGTGTGACTGAAGAAGACTTGCAAATCATTATTTTCAGGTTCCATCCCCAGCCCCTTGGTCGGGAGGGAATCCTATACATGGATCATCCTGAAGACCAGCCACTTTGGAATCGTATACAAGGATCATCCTAAAGACCAGCCACTTTGTCTGGTCTTGGATTTCAACGGCATGATAAATCCTTGGGGTATACTTGGCGGACCATCCCATTTAGTAAGTGGTTAGTAACCCCCATTTACAGACCATTTAGGCCATTTGGAACGGGAACAGCCCCACTTAGGGGACTTATTAACCATGGTTATTAACCACTTACTAACTGGGATGATCCTCCAAGTATGCAGATCTTTCACACCTGCTATGTTGGATCACATTAGCTTTCACATCTTGTAAGGCATGCCTTAAAGGTCACATGAGCCACGAAAAAATCCCGGGGTCCCTTACTTTCCATGAGTCATCCTGCTTGTTGAATAGGGATCCTTATAATGGTTTATCATTATCCCCACGTAACTGGGTAGTGTAATCCCCTAGATACCCCAAAATCACCAGCTTCTTTTCATTGCTCACATAAACACTCATTAAACCATTTGAAAAAAACCATCTCCAGCTACCACGGGACATTTGCTAAGAAAGATCCTTCCTACAACGTCAATCGGTCAATCATTCTGCGATACTGAACTGGTTGGTGGTTTCAACCCATCTGAAAATATTAGTCAAATTGGAAGTCTTCCCCAAATAGGGGTGAAAATAAACAATATTTGAAACCACCACCTAGTGAAGTTGTGGAGTCCTTGTTTTCGCTGGAAAGCACCTGGAAAAAAGACAACATGCACCCATATTCATTCACCATGCGAAAAAAAAACACCATCACCTCGCGCCAAAAAACCTCCCATATCTTAAGGAAGTATACGGGTATGACTGGAAGAACAGTTCAACTCCAAAAACTCACTTTTGAACCTCAGTTCATCACAATAAAAACACCCCATAGTTTATAACATGGTTGTCATTAAATGGTCCATATTCTTCGGTCCCATTTTCTGTCACTTTTGGAAAAAAGGCCCCCACCTGCGTGGGATCATCAAGTGCCACTTCAGCAAATATCTCATCATCTGAGAAATTCTCATCCGAAGATGTGATACGATTGTGCATTCATCCACGTCGACCCAGAGCCAATTTTGCCACTGAGACGAAACGTGAGAAAAATGGCGTTTCGGCCCAAGGCCAAACAAAAAAATAATCTGGTAATTGTTTGTGAGGCATGAGACACCTGGCTGAAGTAAACTCAACCGGAAGATGCGGAAGAATTCAGTTGAGTAGGACACAACATGTATTGAGCAAATAGTGTATGCATAGTGGCATAGAGTTTATGTAGACATCAGGCTACGTCATTTGTGTAAACACTTCCCCCAGCAACGCGGGAGAATCGTTTTTGTCTCTGAGAGGGAAGAATGGGTTTATGGAAAAAATCCATGAAGTGTGGAATTCATAAAAGCAAATATGCCAGAAAGCAATGAATGAAAGGCCACATGTGTTTCTTCGCATCGCCGAGCGGTTGTTGTTTTCGCACTTCTGGACAAGCAGCCGGCGAAACATTGAGCCAAACCAGGGGCAGGCCGGAAAATGGAACATCAAATATGATCATTGACAACAAACTTCAGCAAACGGCCATTTTTTAGGGGTTAAGTCAACCTGGCCTTTCTGTATGCTTTATTGAAAGGCACGGGATATCGGAGGAACAAACATGTTCCAAGTTCCTGGTAATGAAGTTTTTGCTAAAGAAATCTGCTAGCAGTGTTCCTTTCGAAACATTACAGTTTTATTAAGTGGAATTCTTGTTTCATATTATCATTTCCATAAATTGCCCTTTCAACAAATCACAAATATCTGGGGATGTTGCACAGTTTACAATCCAGTCTCTTCTTCATCAGTTTGAGGAAATCCTGGCGTTTGTGTTAAAGCTCCCTGGACACTCTTTTCGAATAACATGTAGCATTGAAAGAAATATATACTTTTCAAGTCTGGATTTTCTTTTTTTCAGGTGGGATAATTTTTTGCAGTTTGGAAACCTGCTGTAGCTTCTACAAAAAACTCAACCCATTTGAAACATATTAGTCAAATTGCATCATTTCCACAGTTAAGGGATAAAAACAAAAAATGTTTGAAACCACCACCTGGATGTTTCCTTGAATGGTGGTACCCCCATTTCACACCCCAAAATGATCCATTTTAAATAGGACAACCCATGGGTTTGTTGGGGAAACCCACCATTTTAGGAAACCACCACCTAGTTAAAGTCCGTTTGAAACCCCAAGCTGGCGCCTGTGAGGTGCTTCCATTCGGTGCCTCCCAGGTGGCTAGAGCCTTTGGAGACTCGACGCCTGGCTGCAACTTGCGGGTTTTGCAAGTGGAAAGGATGCGGGGTTTTCCCCACAAAAAACCCAAGGGGAATCCAAGTTCCATACTGCTGGATGGTTGTTTTTTTTAAATCCGGTAACACTCACCAGTTGAGGGATTTGTTGATGGTAGTGACTTGTTTTTATCCCATGATTTACAGGGTTTGTTTGGGATACATCCCAAAGGGTGGTTGTTTTGGGATTTCTGAACCATAAACCTCTGAAACATAGAGAAAATTCCGGTTCCATGAAACCATGAAACCAGTTTCGATGAGCTGATTGGATCCTTAAAACCCATGAATGTCAAGCGAAAAAAACACTACACATGTACTACTTTCCATGGCCCATTTGAAAAATATGAGTCAAATTGGATCATCTTCCCAGGGATCAGGGGTAAAACTAAAAGATGTTTCAAACCACCACCGAGTTATTCATAGTTTTGAAACATCCCCACATAACTGGGTAGTAGAATCATCCACTATAAACCTAAACAACCAGGGTGAAACCACCACCGAGTGCCATCCATCATTTCTTATGCTGGCAGCTTTGGTATCGAATTCCAACACAAACCAAGTCACGATAGACGGGCAAGACTCGCAGTGCTAAGCGCTGCAACAGGACTTCGATCTGCGGGCAGCAGTGACAGTTGAGTCGGAGGATGTTGATTTTAAACAAGTGAAACATGAAAAAATGGTCCCTGGACGTGGTTGTTTAGGGTATATAAGCGATTACACTACCCAGTTATGAGGGGATTATTTTTACACACCATGACATAAGGATTCCTATTAAATAACATGTATTTAATACTCAGGAATACTATCAAAATTCCTCAAAGTTGACTAGATACTAGATACACCCAAAATGTTGCAATGTTTGAAGGGACTATATAAAAGAGGCTACAGAATAGTGTACATTATTTCTTTTCATTTTCAGAATCTGCAGGCGGGTGTAACTTTTTGGCCTCAAATTTCTCGGAATGGTTACTTTTTCGGCTCACATTGTCTCGGAATTTGTTTCTCAGGATGGTCACCGTATCTGCTCCTTTTGGGATGCTGGATTAACATGTTCACACATCATACTATCTTGTGCTATCTCAATACTACATATCTGCATGAAATACACAAAATATACCCCCTTGATCAATCATGTGCCTGCCCAGGTTAGCGTTTTATAAACCAAAAGTGCATGTTTATAAAATGACCCCCATACGGTTGTTTTGTTTATGGAGAGAGATGTGCCACAGGTCTGGCATAAATAGATTTGGGAAGGCGGGATGGCATTTATGAAATGATGGGGTCTAGCGGGAGGGCCCCACAGTCTTTGCTTTTAAAATCAAATCACGGATGCCAGAACTCAATGGAATTTCAAAGGGAACGTCCACTGGACCATACGTTTTATATCTCAAAAAACCGTCTTCCCAAATGACAATTGCCAACATGAAAATTACCTCCAAACAGAAATGCTGTTTATAAAAAGTCCTGTTTCATCCAACAAGGTTTGATCACACCTAACAAGAATCCTAAAACACCAGAAGTGGTTTACAACATGAGTGTGGGTTTTGTGGTATTTTATACACGATAGAGGTTGCATTTATAAGGGGTTGTTCGACTCGGGGGATCAACAAAATCACCAACCAAATTCTGGAAGCGCCCATTTTGGAAGGATTTCCCAACCTTTTTAAAAGGTGAGCCAGGAAACAAAAACCATGGCCCTTCTACTTTGCATGAGTCATCCTGGTTGTTTAATGACGGGATCCTTATATGTCATGGTTTATAAAATAATCCCCCCACATAACTGGGTAGTTTCCCATCTCCCCTTCCATATACCCCCGAAACAACCAGGGTTGACTTCCATGGCTTCAGCGACATGGATGTCTATCTGGGATGTGTTGCCAAGGTCTATCTAAACAAAGCCGTTAAAGGGTTACCAACAACCGCAGTGATCCATTGAAAAAAAATCCCTCAAAAAAAAACGGCCTTATTTCCTGGGTGTTTTCCAGTGGTGTGGCATTTGGGGGTTCAATGGGTCCTTTAGATTCGCATGCTGGTAAATGGTTTGAAATGATCTTGTTTTATATGATTGTTATTACTTCCCGTTTTGGGAGACTGCTTATCTGCTTTTTTACATGTTGAGACAAATTGGGACATGTCCACCAAATTTCCACTTTTGTTTCGCTCCAAAAGAATAGGAAGAAAAAGAAAAACATGTCCACGACATCCATTTTGAGTTAAGGTCAATCACTCACATCCCCCGACATCAAAACCCACATGCGTTTTATTTTTTGGTTCATCTCTTGAAGCACTGAACTCATTGCCTGCGTCGTGTGACTGTCTTGAAGAAAGTCCCACTTCTTGACCAACCTGCTTCGGTCCGAAAGTTGACAGGCTGTTCCTTTGGGAAACATGTCTTCAAGTTGGTGGTTTCAACCTATTTGAAAAATATTAGTCAAAATGGAAACCTTCCCCAAATAGGAGTGAAAATAAAGAATATTTGAAATCACCACCTAGTCTTTGGTGTTTTTTTTGAGGAATTGAAACACTGGTTGCTAAGCACTGGGAAGACCCAAACAGGCTGTTGGCCGTTCAGGGCAGCAAATCTTCAACAACTTCCCGCATTGAAACAAAACAAAACCGTTTTATTTCAAGGAAAATCATAGCAGGAATACTACATTTCATCAACTGATTGCGCTGGGGAATGGTTGTCCTACCATGAATTCATTTGTGTAGTTGTTTAGTTGATACGAATTCGGATGGATGATTCTAAACAACTTTGGTGAAATCAATTTGGTTTACATTTCTTTGGTGGCAGCCCTTCTAACAGGGAACAGGGTAGGGCAAGTTGGTACTACTTTATCAAGTGTCTGTAGTGAAGTAGCCCAACATCCCTTTTTTTTTCAGACGTTTTTCAGTGTTGGGGGAGAGATGGGTCCAATTCAAATGGATGTAGATCCCATCTCCAAAAACAGATAAAGGTTCCGGGTGAAGTGGTGGAATCCACCAAAATGTCACGATCTCCGTGGTGGTCACTCAATCATCGGTTTGAAAAAAAGGAACCCAACTCATAAACAAATTGGGTCCAAGTAGAATATCGTGCAAGTACTGATTCAGTAGAGTGAAGTTACCACAGATATGATGCACCTACAATTGCTAGGTACTTGTAACATCTAAGCATATTAAGCATATCATTTTAGGGCCCCGAATGCAATCTTCACTACCGGCACCCAACTGAATACCCGTTGCAGCAATGATTTGACGTTTTTTCTTTTTTAATTTCCCTTGTCATGTTTGGAAGGATATTGACCCTTCATGTTGCATCCCACTCAAAAAAATCATGGTATCCCACATTTTACAAATCACCTCACCTCAATGCTTCTATAAACTGCCATCATTTCTCAAGCAATCCTCTTTCCGGCCATCACTTCAACGACGACTGGGCGGCCTTTTGGCAAAGCTACGTTGACTGCTGACATCCTCCAGTTCTTCTGGATCAACATGAAGCGCCTCAGAGTCGCCAAGGGAAATCTATCCACCCAACCGGCTGTATCCATGTCTCATGTCCAGCAAGTAGAGGTTGTAAAACATGGGGATGCAGTAAGGAACTCTTCTTACACTCCGGTAAACTAACATAGCAATGGAAAATGGACGCATTGAAGATGTATTTTCTATTGAAAATGGAGATATTTGATTGCTATGTTATTTTACCCAGAGGGTAAATTTTAAATGAATAGAGCATCGTTTCACTGTTAGACTCCGGAAAGATGAAAATCATGAACATCACCCTTGGAAGGAACACAATTTTCCATCTCCATTTCCTTTCTTTGCCGCCTTTCCTTTTCAGATACATCCAGTGGGACATTTATATAATTTCAAAATCTATTTCCAAACCATGCCCTGAAAAAACACCCAATTCCATCCTGAGATAGGAGTCTGAGTCAGAGGACAGTCGCCTTGCGTTGGCCATTCTTCTCCCATACGACCGTCAGGCCAAGAGGGTCGAAGGTCCTCAAGATGTCTTGACTCCGAGTTCAACTAGATTTGAAGGAAACAACAGAATTTGAATTGGGGCCAGCTAACTACGGACTACTATAGGTGGTCATAGCTACAGCATCGAGATTTCACTAGAAGTCACTTCTTGCACAAAGAAATCATTGAAAGCCCTAGGTTGGGTCACAAGGTGGTTGAGCATTCTTTCAAAACACCTGTTATGATCAAATTTGACCCTCCTGCAAGCACCTGAACCCTTCAAGATCTAAACAGAAATCACTGTTCCCATCCTGTCTTTGTTTTGCAGTATGGGACGGTTGTAGAATATGTAGATGGCCATTAGCCATGACAAGCACGCATATGTGATATCCCTGTGGTTGAGAGGCTGCCCCCTTTGGGTGGTGAACTAATACTGTCCCGATTTTTGACCAATATATACGTGTATAATGTATGTTATATATATATAATCATATATACACATTTTACAGGTGAAAGTAAGAATCTTTACCAAATGGGTGGTGAAGGTTCCACCACCTAGTCCAATGATCATACAACTTCCATCACACATCAACCGTCCGTGAATTTTTAGTTGACAAATCTAAGGCCTACTTTCGTGGAGATCACACATTGCAGGCCGAAAGGAGAATCCACGGGTTTGTTTTTTGAAAAAGGGAAATTCTGAGAACAAATACCCATAGGATCCATGGGACTGGTATATTTACCTAAGTTTGGGTGATTTTTATGATACATGTAGGTAAATATATCATACATGGATCCAATGGGATACATAACTTTTCATACATTTTCATGCTTGGTCGAACTCCAAATCCACCAATTGAGGTTGCGGTTGCTTATCCCATTACTTACACTCTGGTAAACTAACATATCAATGGAAAATAGACCGGCTTCAATGGTGTTTACCAGGAAACATGGGGATTTTTCTATGGCTATGTTAGTTTTACCGGAAGGGTACGTGTGAGACATCCCCAAGTGGCTTGCAGTTTTTTGGACTCAGCCAAGGCTCAACAGGAAGCGTCGTATTCTAGGACGACCTACCAGGGGGGGTGAATGACCAAGGTTGTGACCTTTGGCATATGAAACGAATGCCCGTTTCAGCAACAAAAAACAGGAGGCAATCTCGGTTGAAGCCGGTTTTGATGAGTTTTTTGGTTTCAAAAAATAAAACAAGGAAGTGGCTGGAAGCCATGAAGTGATAACCTTTTTTGTTGGACTTGTTTTGAGATACGGAACTTCGTTTTAAAGTCATGGCAATACAGTGAGCTTTTGGAACAAAGACTTTTGATGCTTTTTTGGCGGATTTCTTGAAGATGCGTTTGTATGAGTAAGCAGGCAATTCTGAAACAAAAAAACAGTCACAAGGCACATTGCCACATCGCAAACCATCCATATCTTCCGGTGATACGTTCTCAACATGTTTGTCAACAAGTCGGCAAACTGGCTCGCTGTTTTGCCACAGCACGTGCCACGAACAGCGATGTTTTTTTGATGATAGACCAAAGAAACAAACAAACAAAATACAATATATGATATAAGATGTATATATATATATATACACAACCCACACCCGCCATAACCGTAGAAAATAAATAGGACTTCAAGATTTCGAAGGTTTGACTCAACAAAATTGACGAGGAATTATGGACTCACAATATATGCATGTTTGAGACACATAGATGTTAGGCACAATTCACAACACACATGTTTGAGAAACATGGTATAAGGACAACTTACTACATGAAAAAAACACTGACCTCTGATCGGTGGTCCTTGAAAAAAAAGGTCGTCAAATTGGATCATTGCCCCAAAGGAACCGGATGAACATTCCTACATGATTGAAACCACCTAACTAGGACGTCCAGGTCCGAAAACTCATGGCGCAGACTGGTTTTTTGCCGCGCTTTTTTTGGATAACTAATTGAGGTTGACTCTTCGCTAGGTATTTCCAAAATAGGCCCGGATTTTTGAAGCATTTTGAAGCCACAAAAATTTTGAAGCAAATCTTTCCAATCTGTACACACCCCCAAAGCAAGATAGCATATGAGCAAATGAAACTACAAAATGCGAACAGTCTTTCAATCACCCAAAATGTCAAGTGCAAGATAGTAGCTTTGCGGAGGGTCATTGACTCATTCATGGTGGTCCATTTTCCAGCCAGTCATGTTAGTTTTTGAGAAGGGTAGCTATTTGGATCCCTGGCCTGTCTTCAAATGGCTTTGCTTCGGCCTGGACCGACGTGAAAAAAAGGTTGAAAGCTTCGGGAAAATCAGTGATTTCTAACTGGACATACCAACTGGACTTACTGGACACTTGTGACCTTTTTCGAATTAACATCCCACTTAATGAAAGGATACTTCGAAGAAAAAGATTCCCCAAAGCACACTTACAAGTACGTGTTGAATTGAGTGTTGGACACCCTGAAGATTAAGTTTTCAATGGTGCCAAAAAGTGGCTTTTCAAGTACGTACTTGATGTGAGCGCCCCTGTCAAAGAAATTCATTATTTTCTGCGGTTTCCTCCCTTCTTGGAGGATCATCCCAACTAGTAAGTAGTTAGTAGCCCCCATTTATACGCCATAAAAAGGCAATTTGGAAGGGGAATAAGCCCAGTTAGTAAACCATCGTTATTAGCCACTTACCAAATGGGATGATCCAAGCTGTAAAGGGTGTCTTTACATGATTGATTCTGAGATACGCTAAATCTAAAAGTTGGAGGTCTCTTTTTAATGTTTTGTGTGAAGCCTAGACACATGGCACTCGACTTTTAACCCTCCATTTCCTTTTTTCGGATTTGGATATTTCCACGAAAATTTCCCGGAATTCAACAACTTGAAATATTTGATCTTACTACAACCGTACCATGCTATCACTAAAACAGTTTCCTAAAAGAAACCGAGGACTCCTCAAGTAGAAAACCTGATGGTTCCAGAAGTCTGGTCGCTTTTCGGTGACAAAAAACAGGTGATGAAACCTTCTGCCAGGTGTCTCTGAAACAATCATCAAGATAAATAACATGTACCCTCCCTAAAACCAACAGTTCGCCCCCAAAAATGGTGGTTTCCAATAGGAATCTCCTTTTTTGGGTTGTTTATTTTGAGGGGCTATGTCAGTTTCAGGGAGGGTAAGTGTTCCTTTTCATTGTTTTTTCCGGATCTTCTGTCTTTCCATCCAAGAACATGGGGGATGGAGCTTCGTTCCAATGCACAAAGCCAACAAGAACTTTTACCAACTGTTCTGAGTTATTAGGAGTAAAATGATTCATAAAATGATCTTTAATTGACATGTACATATATATATATATATATACATATATACGCAAGTATGTCAATCTAATATATCGAGAAAAGGTCTTCCAACATTGGAGCGGGAACTCTCACGGATCGGGAGCTATTCTGATATTGGATGACCGGATGGCTTCAGAAATTTCCCGGATGAAGTCATACAATCCCTGAATTACCGCAACAACCACAATCATACCTCCGAAAGCAAAGAACCCAATCAAGGAACCGTTTTTGTTGAAATGAGATTCTGAATGACAATTCCATAGAGTAAACCAAAGTATACATATATATACATATCATATACTCCATGGAAAAATTAATAATATGGCCCTTGAAAATTTGCCATCCTAACAGAAAAGGCTTGTCTTCCAACCATCATTTTAGAAAGGGCGAATTGTCAAACTTCAGGGGTCGCAGGGGCGCCTGGTCGAAGTGGGTGGCACCTCAGTGATCGTGAACACTGTTGATCAATTTGATCCCGTTGTAGCAACGTAGCAATACCGCGCCTCCTCCAAAAACACACACAAAAGATATTTGGTATTGTAGTTGTTTTTGAAAATATAACCATGTGATATTTGGAAGTTATTCATTGTTATCCATGTTTTATATTAAAGTTATTCATTGTTATCGACGTCTTTGCCCAAGCAGCTCAAGTAAACATCACCCTAAAACCATATGAATAGATGTAAATATTGATCACCTGTATGAAAACAAACATCTTCATGTTCAAAAACAAATATTTATTAATGGACGATAAATGTACGTATATATTGAACATAATTCAAAAGTATGAAACGAAAATTCATATATAAGTACATAGACAATAGTATATCAATGTGTATATCATGTTTATGTAGGTATATACATGTACCTAATATTGCCTGACATGGCTACCAGCAACAATATGGACATCCCAAGATTCACCCAAGATCCAAGAAAATTCCATCCCATAAAGTCCGGTTGATTCACAACATTCCCATAATGGATTCTGTTAATCCCTAAAGGAAACAGGGTGGCAGCCATAACCCAAATCGCTTCTCAAAACCATTCCCAAATTATCGCCTCCGGATATTGCATTGATACTGTTGATGGATCAGAAATCCAACGACCCGCTGGGATCTATAAAAACCTTCTCATCTCTTTCGCATATGGCAGGATTTTTGACATCAACATGATCACATGTGTTTCTTGCTTAAGTTTTTTTGAAAAACATTCACCATCCTGAGCCAAGATCATTTCCTCACAAATTGCACCAATTTGTTGGATTTGGGGTGTTATCCTGATTAAATCTGATCATCAAATCTTTTCAAGTGACCCCGGAACCATGTGTGTTTCTGAGCTTCTTTTTTGCCTTTTTAGCCTGTCACTTCACTAGTTGGTGGTTTCAAAAGGATCATTTCCCCAAAATAGGCATTTTTAATAACAAAATCTTTGAAAAAACATCACCTAGTAATACATGTATATATATAAATATATTATATATATAAAAATATGTATCCAACTTTTTCCTTACAAATATTACGAAAACTTCATCCCCACCTAGTTTTAAGCTTTGAAGTTTCCCTCACCCAAAAAAACACCAGGCCGTCGAGGTGCTGAAGTACGCGGTTGACTTTTCGACGCCTGCACGGACGTGGTTGGGGTGGTGGCGTTTTTTTTTTTTGTATTCTTGGAATCTCAGATGAAAAAAACAACAACGTCTAAAAAAAGGAAACATGTATGAGTTACTTACTTAGCACTTGGGAACAAAAAAACTTAACCCTGCAGGTGAAAAGCAAACAGATTGAGAACTTTTAGCTGAAGGATTTGAACTGCCTATATAAACTGTGACAGGATTGTGCTGATTCTTTGGGTGATTTTAACTTTTGCTGGGATTCCGAGCCACTTCAGATGTGGAAGACGGGAATCGTCTATTGCTTACACTATGCGAACATGAAATCCTCCAATGGCAGCTTCTGGTTCAGGTAAAAGGTGGGTTTGATAGAATATACTGAACAAATTACTATCTCTATCTATTACCCATTTCTTGTCAGTTTATTTATGCAACTTTTCAGAACCAGATCCTCCAATCGTCATTTCCTGGTCTCAGAACCTTGTGGGTACGGTACGATGAGGGTGATCCATTTTTCACGAGATTGCAATGGGAGTTGAATCATAATCCAACCGAAATCAAATGAGTAGGGATTTCATAATTTCATTCCCAACAATTCAAACAAAACTACGAGTCGCCTCTTTTTGTTCACTGCCCAAACGAGATTGTTTAGAAAGAGCAACCCTTGCTGTTGGCTTGTTGCACGTCCCGGCCTCGAAGAGGTTGAGCATATAGTTACCCTCCACAAAACTAACATAACATTGCCACTGAAAATAGGCCGTTTAACGAAAGGAAAGGGTGTCCTTGGGCAGGGGGGCATGGGGGGAATCAAGTATATGAGTAAAAACCTAAAGCAGCGCCACTATATTACACATTTTTATACACCTTCCAAAACACAAAATCAACGAAATTTACCCTAGTTTTGGGTGTTCTGCTCTGGGTTTACCTGCAATCACCTCCTCCCACCCCGCTCCGTTTTGGGAAGCTGCTAAGAGGTCCATCGCCTCTGTCATGGCAGGCCTTCCAACAGAAACGGCACCTCGGTGTCTCGGCTGATTTTTGGAGCAAAAAACTCAGCGATGATGATACCGTGGAAACCCTCAGGAATCCGTTTTTTTTTGAATGAAAAGGGATGTTGTAATAAATAGCTGATAGCTCTTCTATCATAACACACCCGAATTTTGATCAAGTTTTGTTGTTGGGTAATTTTTCGTCCTGGTAAAGTATCCAGGGCTTTGATCACTGGGACGGGTGAATTCATATCAACATGTGGCAAGTAAGTTAAGAGGCCATTGAATTCTTTAAGGTTTTCCAAAAACGCATCTCTCTGATGCAAAATCACTTGAACCTTTCTTCACTTTTGAGAGAGACCGACTCAAGATCAAATCACAGAACGATCTGAAGATTCCAACAGAAAATATGCGAAAAAGTATCTTAAGTATGAGTCATCAGTCCTTGAATATTCTGTCCAAAATAATCAAAACATTCACAGGGTGGCCACTTTCAAATGCTGCAGTTTCCTTTTTCACGAGGTGTGTCTCAAATGCTTCGTTTTTTTTTCAAGCCATGGCCCTTTAAGGTCAACCTCCCTGAACTATCAGCACCTTCATCGTCGGAACTTACAGGTTCCTGGAGGCAAAAAAAGTGCTGCCAATCAATCAAGTTCGAGTTGGTTCAACTGCACTCCCTATAACTAATAACTATTGTGGCCCATAAGTATGGTTATAACCCCAGTGATCCATTAATAAGGCCATTTATAGGGGTTATAAGATATTTCACCCCATTTATAACTATTTGTGGCCCACCTTGTGGTTCAGAATGGACTGGGATTCCATTCCTTCCAACCTATAGATATTGGATGGATATTGTTGGTGGGCTACTATTCGAAGGTCACATCCCCAAGAAATCATTTGCAAAAGGGAATACTTTTCTGATGGTCTTAACCACCAAGTGGTTGTTTTCACCACAGTCCCCAAAACTAACATTTTCGCCCCTAAAAAATAGGCCGTTTAACGCCCCAAAACCATCTTCAGGTGGGAAAATGTTAGTTTCATGGAGGGCAATATACAAGGTCTTATACATCCCGGGGTGAAGCTGATAACAACCCGGTACTTTTAGGCCTTGAGGTTACTCTTCCCAACAATGATGTGTTTTCAAATACATCAGTGGTAAATTGGTGGTTTCAGGCTCGGTGGTTTGGATTTTAAACCGATCCCCTTGCGAAAGGGATTTGTTACTTAGGGGTAGCTCTAGAATCCCAAACCACCCGGCCCCAAACCACCAATTTATTAAGAGTTGATTTTTTTTTGTTAGTACCGTGCAAGAATTTTGATATAGTGATTCTGATGATGGCTGAAATACTGCACCAGTTGATACGTAGTTTGTTCATCCTGTTCGTCTTTCGCAGGATTTCAGCAATCAGAATCCCAGTTGGAAACACATCGCAAGTTGGCTAGTTCAATATGCTCGTTGGGCGGATGACCTAAATAGCTCGTGTTAATCCACCTTACTTCCCAACTAATGTTACCACCAACGTCAGTTGAACGGCTAACAAAAATGACTAATGATCTGCTGGTGGAGTACCATTTCAGTTTAAAACATTTCAGCCTCTTGAATTCTTTAATTTGAAATTGGAATTGTTCTTCGTTAGCTTCAAAATTAAAGGATCACCAACCCCCAAGCCCAATGAGTTTGGAATAGGCAACTAATCAATTCAGAGTTACGAAAATCAAAAATACATTATTTTGGGAGGATTCTCGATCCGTATAGCCACCTGAAATTAAGCAGAATATTGTCGACGAGTCAGAACAAGTAGCCATTTCCCTTTCGATTTGACTAGTTGGTGGTTGAACCAACCCATCTGAAAAATATTCGTCAAAGTGGATCATCTCCTCAGAAATGCGGCAAAAATAAACATCTGAAACCACTTCGTTGATAGCCAGTGTCAGGTGTCCTTCTTGCGATTCTCCTCCCTTTGGCGTTCCTCCTTTTCCTTCTGCTTCTGCCTCAGCTGCAAAAAGTGGATTTGTTTCATTTTCTTCTTTGAACAGAGTTTTTCACCCCTGAAAATTAACGCCTGGGACCTAAAAAATCACCAAAATTCAAAAGGAACATCATCAGAATCATCCACCTCCATGCCGTTGGGTTGGGTTCCAGCTTCAAACTTTCAAGGCTCTAAGCACTCAGTGAATTTTTACGGGAATTCTGAAGCTCAAACCCAATCCCCGCATGCGTTGCTGCCCTGATTCTATCACTGGCTCCACAACAAAACAAATATCTTTGCAACAAGTCAACTTTGTAGTATGTAGACGTCTTTTTGTTGCATTTTTTGTTGTATCTTCCTTGAAAAATAGACCAAAACGTGTTGTGAGTTCAATTCTTTTAAAGGAATGATTTGGATGTGGAAACTTTCACAAGATCTCAATGTTGAAGCGGTTAATCCAACTTCCCGATTTATGAACTAACCCATAGATAGATATGATATTCAGATTTATACATCCAATTTACCAACCACTCATTGATGACCTCACTTTTAGTGAGATTCTCCTTTTCCATTCGTTTTATTTTTTTGTCCCTGATGACTTCTTTTTATTGATGATGACCTGATGACCTGAGGGATGATTCTGTGCATCTTATTGATGGACCCAGTGATGATCTAGTTGGTGGTTGAACCAACCCACTTGAAAAACTATGAATTCGTCAAATTGGATCATTTATTTCCCCAGAAATGGGGACATAAAAAATCCAAAAATATTTGAGAAACGCCACCACCGGTCATGATATCAGCAGAGTTGCAACCTCTTTTCCTCTTTTTTCCTTTCTTTTTGTGCCTTTTTCTCTTGCTCTTCCCTCTCTTGCAGCCTGGCTCCAACTTTTGACCAAATTTAGGCCGAAAAGCAACCACTCCAATTAACACCACCAATCCCAAAAAGTTTACACCCCCCAAAAAAGAACATGACAATGGAAAGTCACCATTTTTGATAGGAGATAATACATCTCCGAATGGTCGGTTTTTTCCAATGTCATCTTAGTCTTCCGGGGGTGTAAAGGTCAGCCACTGGCTCAGTGTTGCTGGAATCAAGTTTAGAACCGCCCCAACGGCAGCGGAGATTGCCCAAAATGACAAGATGAGCCAAGCAAAACCTCAAATCTTTCATGATTGGAAGGTTCAGGAAGGAAAATCAATTAAATTCTTTTCGATCGGTCAACAATAAATTCTTTCCCTCTTCACAACTAACATATCCCCTCCCAAGATAGTTTTGAAGATGATTTTCCTTTTCCCAAGCTGGGATATGTTAGGGAGCGTAGTTCGTGGTTGTTTCAATCCGTCTGAAAACATACTCGATAGTGCGCCCCAACTTAGATCATTTCCACCAAGAGGGGAACAAGAAAACCATGTGTCCAACCACCAATCCAATTTTACTCATGTCAATATATGTGAAGCCTCATTCTCCAAACACCTGCCAGAATGTGTGAGAAATAAACCATGTATGCACCAAGACTCTCCAAAACCGATGCGCGAACCTCAACCTCCTCTCTTCTTCCTCTCGCTCTTCCCGTTCCTTTCTCTCTTTTTTCTCCTTTTTTTCCTTTTTGCTTTTCTTCTCCTCAAGATTGCTTCCATTGACCCAATGGCATCATCAGCACATTCTGAGGACTTTCATCAAACAAAAACATATGAACAGCAACATCAATAACAACGCCAGAAAGCAACGAGAACTCTCAGAAAAAAAACAACCCAGCCAACAATCGCACCAGAAAAAGCAAAAACAATGAACAATCACAACCACACCGCATCAATCAACAAATCAAACAAGTAGCCTCTTGTGTTATACACTTATTGGCAATCCAAAAAAAAGTGTATGTATAATGCATGAAGCAATTGCAGTAGTTGTATTACATAATTTCCAACATGAGAAACTTCCACCCATCCCTTGTGATAGATTAGGGCAAGCAAAAGTTCCTTCTTCTCTTTCTTGTCTTTCTTCTTCCTTGGCTGCACCAAACGCAGTGATGTGATGGTGACATGGGTGAATGGTAGTGGCAACCTAAAGGTGCTTTTAGGGGAGGCCGTGTCACTAATTTACCCAAAACACGTGCTGCAAGTTCAAATAGTTCCCCTTAATTGGAAAAAACTTTAAGAAGCCTCTTATTTCAATCTCAAAAGAAAAGGACTGGCAAGACTAGTTAGAGTGATTTCTGTGTTTTTTTTGGGCTCCAAAGAACTTCCCATGGTTCGGATGTCTCATCCCTTCACTCATGAATCATTGCTGAAAGATGATGTCTTGGTGTCTTGGTCGGAACAAATCCAAATCACCCATATTAAATCAATGGACATTTCTCAAAGCAAATCATCCAAAAAGCTTCTAAACCTGAATTCAGAGCACTAAAAGAAAATCTTCCCTTTCACTGAATAGATTGGGGTTTTCGTTGTTTGCTGATGTCTAAGGTCTACTAAGGTCGACTAGGTTGCCAAACGTCAGCAAAGGTGGGATGCTTCTCCTCCAAGCTCTTGAATTTAAAGACACCAACAAATCCCTATGCTTTCCGGGGGTCATCAGCATGAAGATTTGTTGAGTACCCTGAATTTTGAAACCTTCTCATTCAGGGGATAGTTACGTTGGATGTACCCCTATGGGAAATCCCTATATAAGCCCTATATGGCGGGTATTTATGGGGAACAAAAATCCCCATAAATACCTTAGGTACACTGTTAGGGGTACACCAAATTGTCCCTTGACTCATAGTTCATCATAGTTGCAAACTTAGAGTGCACGGTCTCAATCCTCTCCCGCGAACTTTGAAATCACAGGTACCCCGGCCCTAATCACTAAATCCTCAAGGTAAATGTATCAGATGTATCAGTCTGAATAAATGCCATTTGGAGGGAAGGTTAAGTTCAATTTGACCTTCATCTGTTGAGGTGATGGTAAAGCTCATTCCACGGATTTTCAAGATTCTGTACATCTTGAATGTCCAGGCGCTTTGCTGGAAAGGCGTTCATCAAACAGTACGATTTCCTCAAACAAACACCAAATCAGCAAAGAGGTTGTATCCTCCAGGAAACTAACACATCTCATCTTGAGAAAAGGAAAACCATCTTCCAAAGTGCCTTGGTAGGGGATATGCGATCATTCCCTGGAGGGTATGTTTGGTGCCTGTTAATGCAAGCAATTTCTATCCTTGCCCCCGACAGACTGTGGCAGACTTGCCATCCGAGACACTTGGGAGCATCGTCCGATTCAATGGATCTATCATCACCTTAGCAAAAGTGTTGTTGTTTCAAATCTGAATTGGGCACACACCCAAAAACTGACATAACACCTGAAAAATGGATGGTTGGAATACTAGTTTCCTTTTGGGATGGCCTATATTCACAAACTATATTAGTTTCAGGGAGTATAGTGACAAGAACACTGATTAGTTGTGAATGGTGGTTCAGACTATCCTATAAAGGATTCCCGCTTGCAAATGATTACTTGGGGATGTGAACCTAGAATAGTAACAAACCAACACTATCCAACGTATACCTATAGGTTGGGGGGATGAAATCCCAGTCCATTCTGAACTAACGACCACGCCGGATGGTTGGGGTAGCTTCATCAAAAGTCACAGCAACACATCACTTGAGTGGCAACAAAACGCCACTTCTTGCATCCTTTTAACACCAATTGGGTGAATGACGGGGTCCTTACAATGGCATGAAATAATCCTTGTCTTTTCTTGGAAGTACAACCCCTGGTATCAACTAACTAACCAATGTTTGAGTACTGCTCACTTTGGAATTGACAATATGTCTTCTAAATGGATTGTAAACCCACAACCATGTCAAACATACACATCACATAGGACATCCTGGATGGTGCACGTATACCCATCATTGCACTCCAAATGAAGGTGAATACGGGCTCCCCATACAACACAAACAAGGGCCTAACGCATTGACAGTTGTTTTTGTTTATGAGGCAAAGACAATGTAGAACACATGCAGAACGCCACCCTGACCATTACTTACATATCCAAGATATGTTCCGACGGATGGGTTTTAATACATAACATGATTTAACATAAAGATAAAGTTTCAACCTGCCCGCAACGTCTTGTTTAATTTCCATGCACGCATCTGTTGCATACGCTTGCCAACCATCTAAGGATAAGGGCTTTGGGTGAAGACCTCTTGAAATCACTAGTTGGTGGTTTCATCTCAAATAAAACTTAAACTAGTTGGTGGCTTCAACTCATCTGAAAAATATTAATCAAAATGGGAATCTTCCCCAAGTAGGGGTGAAATAAAAAGTGTTTGAAACCACCACCTAGTAAAGTATTAGTCACATTGGAACAATCTCGCCAAGTAGCAAAAAACAAACTAGACATGATTCAAGGTACCTTACCACATAGACAAATATAGCATCGATGATTCAGTTCAAACGTCAGGTTCCAAACCCACTTTGTTTGTGAGCTTTTCATCATGCCAGTTGTCAGGGATTCCCCGGTATTCGTAGAACAAAGGCGTGGTCAGTAAGACATGAATTTCCAAACTGCCTTAGATGTGTTCGTGTCTGAATTTTGAGACCCTTTGTTTCTTAGTTGCCAACAACATGAAAGACAAATTATATACATGCATCTCCAAAGACTACAACATAGCAATGAAGTGTGAAAAAGGGGGGTTAGAGAAGCCGTAATTTTTGGGATGGAGCTGGAGTAAGCACTATTTCTGGGGGATACCATCAGCTATTCATTCTGTCTGTTGCGAGGTCCCTTCGCGTCTGGTAAGGTTGCACAATGTATGGTATACTGTCCTACATTTACCATTGAAAAACATCATGAGAAAAACATGTGCTATTTGAATAATCTCTGGTTCCCCCATATTTCATCATATTTATATCTTCTACCATGCTTTCAAATGCTTTCATATATAAATGCGTCTCCAAATCAAGGCTCCTAAATGGGTTTCCTACGAACGAATGGGTCATATCAAGATACAACACTCAAACCCTCCGGCCGGGCCACGTAGATCATCTATGTCCATGGGTGGTGGAGGCTGGAAGGTGCTGGGTGGTGCCATAGGTGGTGCTGGTGCCTGTCAATGGATTCATCCCGGGGTGGGTTGAATGCTTCAATTTGGATCAAGATCATGGTGATAAATGGGAATATGAAAGATGAGGGAATGAGCTGATGTTTGACTCAATCGATGCTTTAAAACAAATAGAATGTATGAAGTCCTGGTTGATGGGAATGATGTGACAATTTGTGACAATCCCTACAATGAGCAGTAGAATCATATGATCCGAAAATAAATCAACCAAGCAGGTGTTTTCAGATGTGGCACAGAACAAAAGGTGTGTCACTGATGCAAATTGGGACAGCAAGGTTGCAACCCAAAACGAATAGAAATGTGAACAAAATCATCATCTTTACTATACCAACGGTAGTTCTTAGAAATCCACATCTACACAAAACTTGTGTCACAAGTCATGTCAAAGGATCCTTCCAAAAAACATCCGCCCCAAACTTTGATCCGTTAATTACAACACGATTGGATGTCGAGTTGGCTCAACATTGTTTTGGTGCCTTCCAGCCTTCCGAATCATACTGTGAATTCCAACCAGCCATGCGCAGAATCTATTTCCATCATCTTGAAAACCATGCCAATATAGATCTTCACTTTGTGTTTTGCCAATCCTTTATTTAACAAAATCCTTGAAATGTGTGTATTATTGTTCAAAAGTTTCATATGGTTCATGCCCCCTAGATCCCTGGAATTTAATGAGTTGACTCCTTGAATAGCATCATCTTTCCTTGAGAATTGCCACTAAATGTTGAATCCTTTGCAAATTGGAATCCATTTGAAGCTAAATCGTAGTAATATCTTAGGCAAGGGGAAAAATACGATGAATGCCCCACCTTAATTCACATCACTTAAAACAAAGGTAATTGAAAATTGTGTACAACACTTATTCCTTACTGTTGATGGTTCAGAAATCCCCAGGCCGTTTGCACCGTTTGGATGGTTTTTGAACCCTTGGTAAATGATGGTAGATTTCAACTACCGTTCCCTCAACTGGTGAGTTGATACCGGATTTCAACCAACCATCAAACAGCACCTCGCGACTGCGTGCCGCACTACCAGGGCGAACCCTTCCGCCTACCTAAAGCCCAAAGGAATCGACAGGGATAAGGAGGTGGGGGTCATTCATACCCCTCCACTAAAATGAACATGGCGATCCCTAGCTGGAGAATCCACCAAAATTTTAACAGGAGATGCATCGACTCAAAATTTTCAAATTGTTGGTGAATTTTCAATGTCATCTGGTTGGTGGTTTTAACCCATCTGAAAATATTAGTCAAATTGGATCATCTCCCCAGGTAGGGGTGAAAATAAAAAATATTTGAAACCACCACCTAGTCATGGTAATTTTCGGGGGTGTAATCTCCCTGTAGGCTAATCTACTGACCTCTATGAAGTGATGGCTGGATGACCTTACCATTGAAATATTTTCGAAAACGGCAAAACATTTGGGCTCTAGGTTCGAAATAGAATCATTGTATACATATATAATGAGCACCGTCTCTCTCTCTCTCTATATATATATATGTATTTATACATATGCAGTATCCAAATATACATATATATATGAAAACAACAATATATATATATATATATATATATATATATNTATGCAGTCTAGGTATAGATACATGTGTGTTTTTATTTTTTTGAGTGCCATCCACCACAAAAAAGAGCAGAAATTTCTGGGACTGGAACGTTTTGGCCAATCACATCCCACTGAGAGAACTTAGTGGAGGTGGATATACAATTTATCCCAATGATGCCATTTGTGGGACATCATCATGGCTATCTACCAAAGACAAAAAACACATTGCAACAGCCATGTTTGAAGCATCAACAAAAAAACAGCGGGCATTCCATTGCAGTGTTTGTGATGTTACCCCGCATCAATCATGGTTTGAACCCCCCTCCAAACACACAAAAAACATACACAATCCCAAAGAAGCCAGCCGCCACCGTTTGGGTCGTTCCATGTTTTGGGTCGCCTACCCTTCTCCCCCGGCGAAACTGCCAGTGACCCACCCAACCGGCCCATCTAGCTGAGGTTTCGGACGGGCGCTGATCCTGCGGATATTGGCATGACATATTGGCGTCCACCATTTTGGTAAATTATGACTATAAAACCTCCTTTGGTGGTTTCAACCAATTTTCAAAAATATTAGTCAAATTGGGAATCATTTCCCCAAGGAGGGGTTAACAGAAACCAAATTTGAAATCACCACCTAGATAACAACCATATCACAAAGCATACGCCCCCTAAAACTGAAGGATGAAACCTGAAAATACATCCAAAAGGACAAGGAGAAACATCGACCCAACGCCCAATTTTTGGAACCCAAACTTAGATCGGGGTCCATACATCACCCCTGCTTCCAACCAAATCACTCCCCCAATATGAATATGTTTTTTAACCTTATGAAATCTTATGAATTAGAGCCATCAAATTTTACTGAACCAACGGGAGGAACCAGCAAAATGTGCAATACACTTCAGTCTCAAATGTCCCAATATCAATGGTTAGGAACTATGTAGTAATGGGATGGAAACAGGATAGTGATCAACCTGACAATACCCCTCCCGGAATGCGGGTCAGTCCTGGAGGAAACGGGACATCAGTTCGTGACCCCATTGGAGAAGGTTGCTCCCACGGAGCAGGAATCCTTCCGCTTGGAGGGCCGGAGATCCTATCCATTGGACCCAAGCGATCTGGAGCAGGCGATTTGGACCGACCGGACGAACTGTGTGCGGGGCCAAGAAGGCCTTTCTTTGGCATCTCATCTGGAGCAGGGGATTTGGATCTATCGCGCAAACTATCCGTGGGGCCCAGCTCAAGCATGCCTTTCTTTGGCATCTCATCTGGAGCAGGCGATTTGGATCTATCGCGCAAACTATCCGTGGGGCCCAGCTCAAGCATGCCTTTCTTTGGCATCTCATCTGGAGCAGGCGATTTGGATCTACCCCTCAAACTATCTGTAGGCCCCAGCCCAAGCATGCCTTTCTTTGGCATCTCATCTGGAGCAGGCGATTTGGATCTACCCCTCAAACTATCTGTAGGCCCTAGCCCAAGCATGCCCTTCCTTGGCATCTCATCTGGAGCAGGCGATTTGGATCTGCCCGGCAAACTATCCGTAGGGCCTAACCCAAACATGGGGGGCTGCTGGTCCGGAATTGGGGACCTGCTTGTTTCTCTTTGGCCTTCGCCTCGTCCAAAAGAACTTGGCGGTGCTGGTGGCCAAGGGGCAGTTGATACTGCGGATGTAGGTCTACTCCTTAGTGACTCAGCTTTGCAGCGTGCAGTGGTGATATCTCCCTACTAAACCACAAACAAACCGGATCTTCAGTCGGAAGTTTGGTTGCTACCAATTCCACCAGAACCAAATCCAAAAATATCTTGTCTTGTTGGTGGTTTCACGCCAACCAAAAATATTGAATATCAGTCAAATTGGATCATTTCCTCAGGTAGGGGTAAAAATAAAAAGTCTTTGAAACCACCACTTAGTTTTACTCTGGGTAAAGTTCTCAATTTCCCTTTCATTCCTATCTACTCCGGCCAGGATGGTTGTCAGTTTTGATCCCCCGAATCAACTAATGGTTAATGGTTGGTTTGGGTTGGTGGTTTGGGATTCTAAGGGTGCCTTCAAGTGACAATCCCTTTCATACCGGGGATCGCAGGAATCCAAACCACCAACCCAAACCAACAAATAACCATTAGCTGACCCAAAATGACAGAAAAAAAACACACGTAGATAGCTCCCTTCATTGTTCCTTCAAAGACGGAACCCTGCACGTTCGAAATCGCGCACTTAGAAAAGGAGAAACATCTACAAAACACCAGTTTTGGGGTTCCATGTATAATTTTGGAGGTGTAGATCTTTCCAACCAGTTCCATGAAATAATTGCAACCCTTCAATCCAAAGATCAGCTACACTTGGATTATCCCTGAAATTTAATACATGGCTGAACGGCAAACGTCTTTTAACCTCGAATAGCCACTTGTAAATTCAACCCAAAGGCAAACTAGTCTTCAATCCACCCGAAAAAAAAGAGGAAAGGAACCATCCACAGGGCTAAATGTTAGTTTTTTTTTGATTCCAAGATGTGTTTGTTTTTCGTTGGGATTCCTTTTTGAAACTGCTATCTCCAAGGTAGGGTCTCTTCTTTTTTTTCAGCAACTGGTTTCTCAGTTTCTCAATTCCGAAGCTTCCCAGTTTTGGGGCGACTTTCGGGGGAAAAGGGAATCTTGATCCTACAGTCTGAAAACACCGCTTCTTACATCAATTGATATCTAGTTGGTGGTTTCAACCCACTTGAAAAATGTTAGTCAAAATGGGAATCTTCCCCAAATAGGGGTGAAAATAAAAAATATTTGAAACCACCACCTAGATATTTTAGATGTTTTGGATGTTTCGTTTTTGCAAGTCATTATAGTTTTGTACTCTGCAACGTTGATTCTTGAACTAAATATTGTGACCTAACCACCATTTTCCCTCTTTCTACTACATGTTGGCACTATCCACCATGTTCCTATCGAAAAATGGCCTGAAACATTTAGCCTGGCTACTCGGACATGTCCAAAAAAGAGACCAACCCAAATCGGCCGTTTAACATGGACATCTCCATGGATCTTAGGGAATGCCGAAAATTGCGAGCCACTATCCCGGGATCTCTTTGTTGTTGCTGTATTCTGAAAGGTATTTGTTTATCAAAGGAAGTTTAGTGGCAAACTTCCGATATACGAACTTTTGGGTAGCCTGACAGGAATAGTAGTCCTAGCAGTAGTAGTCGTAGCAGTAGCAGTCGTAGCAGTAGTAGTCCTAGTAGTAGTAGTCCTAGTAGTAGTAGTCCTAGTAGTAGTAGTAGTAGTAGTAGTAGTAGTAGTAGTAGTAGAAGTAGTAGAAGAAGAAGTAGTAGTAGTAGTAGTAGTAGTAGTAGTGGTAAGAGTAGTAGTAGTAGTAGTAGTAGAAGTAGTAGTAGTAGTAGTAGTAGAAGTAGTAGTAGTAGTAGTAGTAGTAGTCCTTATAGTAGTAGTCCTAGCAGTAGTAGTCCTAGTAGTAGTAGTA